>JAGTTH010005948.1:0-115081 GCA_022606485.1 Agraylea sexmaculata | reverse complement strand
TCCAAGATGTGTGCCTGAACTCGATTCCAAAAGGACTATTATTTATTTCTTAGTAAAAAAAATATTTAATTTTTTTCACTTATTCTTGCGATATCTATCACCCCCTAAAATATACTCAGTCAATTCAAATCCATTAATTAAAAATATTTCATGCTTTTGGAATATAGTTTAGGCCACCATATTGAAATCAGCTGTTTCTGTGAATTACGCAGTATTTGCTATCGCGTTTGTATTATTGTCTGTTAAATACATTATGGGACTAAGCAATTTTTTTTTAATTTTTTACCCTACCCCCTAAAATATTATAATAATATACTAAAATAGTATACAATATTGATGTGGAGAGAGGGTGTTTATGCACTGTCAGGCGCCTCTGATGAATCAAGAACAAATTGTCGGATTATTGGACACAGCGGATTATCGAGACATTGTATTAAAGTATTGTGATGGATATTAATTCTTCAAAATCCTATTGTGTTTTTATTGCATTTAACTTTCACTATGGGTTTTAAAGAATGCATTTTTATACTTGGCCAAAAAGCGTAGTCGACTATCAAAGAACACTTCAATATTAACAATTCAATTGTAAAACTCACATTGTTCAAATGCTGAAAAACGAAAATTTAATATACAGACACTCGAAGTACTAGTTTTAAAAAAATCCATTATTTAATTTAGCCTTGTTTCGTAACAAATAAGATATTCTTTCTAGACCGATGTGGAACAAAAAAAACAACCATTGTTTAAAAATATGCTGGCTTATTATGAAATCATTTCATCAACAAATTCGATTGATAATAACCGAAATTGAATATGGTATAATGTTTTAATTGGTATTAATTTTATTCAAGTACTCACGTCTTCCAGACTGAATCGATACGGTAACAAGAAACTACCCTGCATTTAATTGCAATTTTAAACTACCCTTGTGCCGTTATTAAAGATGACACTTTTTAATTAAATACCTGTGTGTGCAACTCGAAGACCGAGTCTAATAAAATTCTTTGTCGATGAGACAAAGTAGAAAAATGTACAGTGTATATAGAGAAAATGTTTTATTTGATATAAATTGAAAATTCAATACATTCGTGTCATTTTTTTAATGGTTTATTTTCAATAAATTCCCTGAACATTTCATCAAAGCGATATATTTTTTTTTTGATTGGAAAATAGTGTAGCCGCTTGCTTTTTGTGCCCTTTCAAATAAATGAAACTGTTTTCATTTGAATGGTATAATTTGAAAGAACGATCAATTCCACGTATCTTCGTATGGGTGGATATTTTTTTAATATACTTCACAATATTAAATCGTACAAAGGGACACATTGAGAAGAATTTAAGACACGTGCAAAAAATATCCAACAGAAAGTCATGATAATAATATTTGTATATAAAAATCTAAAAGGTGCATTTTATATTAATGTCGAATATAGGAAAATAATTCTTAATGTGTAGGGAATTTTTTTATTCATGAACAATTATATAATTATTCAATATAAATTATCATCGATTCTGAAGGTGAGATTCAAATACGACCAAGTCCGAATTTACAATTTATTTTTAGATTTAAATCTATTATTCAGTTTATTTGGAAATATGTAGGATTTTTAATGAAAATAGGTATAATGCATGATTTTTTTTCAACAAGATTATTTAATTTCGATATTTTCGGGAACTAAGATATTATTTCTGCGGTATTATTAAATAAATAAAGGATGAGTGTCGCAATGGACCAGGCCAACTAATATAAGGTGTATTTGCTCGCAGTTTTAAGTCCCAGATTTATCAAAAGCGTATTTTTTCGAATCTCCTTTATAACTTCTTCATTCAAATTATGTATTATATATTGTATTGTGTCTTTATTATTCTTATATCATAATTATTCGATTCTTTAATAATTAATTGTTAATTTTTTAACACGATGTCATTTCTTGTAAGACATGTAAATATATAAATAAATAACGCACGCGGACCAAATTCCAATCGAAGATCGTATATTCAGCAAAATATTTCGTAAGTCGGACGCGTATCGAGATTTCAATACATCAATGATGCATTTGGGAGAAATCTCCATGTAATATAGAAAATATACAAATTTAGTCCAGACATAAGAAGATGTAAATTTAGGAAAATCTCCCTCAGAGAATTTATTTAGTCATTCATGTTATTTATTTCACTTACATTGCGATAGACGTATTTTAAAACCACTCATCCTTATTGTAAAAATATATAAAGCGACGATAAATATTTCACATCAGAACCAAATACGTTTCGATAATCCGTACAAGGATTTTTATATCAAACTTGATAGACAAATATTGCAATGTGTAATTTATTTGCATATAGTGCTTTTAGCAGTGTAACTAATGTTTAATATATGGCCTTTGAAGCCCGCTAACACTTTGAGTACTCGACTGATGAATACATATGATTTGCGATGTAATTATATGAAATTAAACCAATATTATTATATGGCTTCAAACAAACAACCATATCAAAAAGACCATTTAACAAATAAACCTATAGAATTTAATCTTTATTAACCCTATTTGTAAGTTGATTTAATCTAAATCATTATCTGAATGAAAATATTTCAACAAATCAAAGAGTATCCTTGGTTGATTTGGAATATCGTCGGCTTTCTTTGAAGTCAATTTTGCCAAATTTTACAGGAGACAACAAACTGATAAGACAATTTTATGAAAGACAAATATAATTGAGTTACTGTGTTATTTATTACGTTCAAATGAGATTAAATTTAACGAATATTTTTCTGGCCTGAAATATTCCGCATTATACATTCAAATATTTTGAAAAATATGAAATCAAAAATGTGTAAAATCACTAAAGAGTCGCAAAATATATATACTATAGTGAAACTTCTTATAACGAGCATAATTATTCATTTCAGAACCTTACTCGTTATTCAAAATATTTTTATTCAAATAAATCGATAAAAAAACAACTTCGATGCCGAAAAATTATGATTATAGTTTATAAAATAAAGTAAATATAATACTTATGAATTGTTGAGGAAAGTAATTTGTGGTATTAAGGCCGTATTCAATATAATAGTGTAATAGAGAGTGTCTACGTGTGGTGTGTATACAAATAGAGCTTATATACATCTATACTATTATAAAGGGTGGACTTGAATTAACTGAGAATATTTTAGGGGGTGGTAGGGTATCGCAAGAATAATTGAAAAAAAGTTAAATATTAATTAAAAAATAATTAATATTGCTTATGGAATCGAGTTTGCGCCACCATCTTGGAATCAGCTGTTTCTCTGAAGTACTCAGTAGTGACTGTTACTTGTATATTGTGTCTGTTATACGTAATTAATATGAATATTAATATTTTTTTCGATTATTCTTACGATACCCTACCACTCCCTAAAATATTCTCAGTTATTTCAAGTCCACCATGTATATAAAGTTCTGTTTGTATATGCACCAATACTATCAGCCCTAGCACGACTGACTAACACACTCTCGTTACACTAATATTGAATTTTACTATGGTTTTTTTCTCGTTAATCTGTCTGATGTTTTTATACGAAGTTATCTTCCAGAAGCAGCCATACAATAGTAAAAGTCGTAATTGAAATACTATACCGACTTGAATTTGATTGAAAATAATATTATTATAAATCAGGGTTAAGAAATGATTGTTTTAGTAATGGTGTTATTTTATATAGATTGGGGTGGATTCAACCCTGCTTGATCCTTAGCCCAGCCATTACATTATTGGTGTAGTGTGTAGTTACTTGAGATGTTGAGACTCTATAGTTAGATATTGCAATGCAGCTGAAGGTTTGTGGTTAATCTAATAATATCCTGCTGGTTCGGTTATCCTAACTCGGTTATATTCCATCATAGTGACGCTTCTTGAAATAGAACCTTCATTTTGAACAATATCCAACCTCTCATCGCGTTATTAAATAAAACGCTTAATATCAATTGCTTTTTTTTTATATTGCATGTCATTTTTTTTTCAGCATGAAGTGTGTGCGACAGCAAGATTCGAAACCACGACCCCTCACTTAACAAGTCAGCCATACTCAGAATACACTTAAGTGTGATCATGATAAAAAGACGAAGAGGGAAGCTTTATTCATCAGAAAAAATTAAAATCCCCAACTGTATTTTTTATTTCGGATTAACATAATAGGAAGAGATTACCATTAACCAAAGACGGAATTACGGATTAAAATAATTTAAAAAAATATAAAAACTCTAAAAGACGTCAAAAACATGGGAGACAAAGATGAATTTGTCTGCTGCTTTTACCGCTCGTACTGTTTATCTGTCACTTGTCGATCTTTATAATAACATTTACTTAATACGGTAAAGTTCTTCATTAAAAGTCGCTTGATATATTCAACTACAAATAATGTGTCACTATGTAAACAATTTACATAATCATTTGTAAGAAAATTCTTTTAACTCTCGAATGTCGGATTTTAAGGACTATACTTTTGCAGGTAGCCACAGCCCGCGTAACTGTAAAATATATTATAATATGCCTATGTAGTAGTAAATACCATTCTCTAATGTATGGAAACAATACGCATGACACTTATATAGATATAAATTCATTGATAAAGACTCATCCCCCGATATATGCGGTACTTTTTGATGTAAACAATTTACATGATCTTGTTGCTCTCGAGTGTCGGATTTTAGGGACTAAAGTGTTGCAGGTGGCCACAGCCCGCGTATGTGTGAAGTATATGTATAATATGCGTATGTAGTATTAAACAATATTCTCCAACATATGAAAACAATACACATGACACTTCTATAGATATTGATAAAGACTCATTCCCCGATGTATGCGGTACTCTTTCTTTAAAGCGGCTCGTACTGTTTATCTGTCACTTATCGCTCTTTCTAATAATATTAATATGGTATGCATCATTAAAATATGCTTGATATATTTAACGACAAATAATATGTCACTATGTAAACCATTTACACGATAATTTGTAAGAAAATTCTTGTTGCTCTAGAGTGTCGAATTTTGGGAACTACAGTGTTGCAGGTAGCCACAGCCTTATATGTGAAGTATATGTATAATATGCGCATGTAGTAGTGCCGGCCATGTTCCAATGTATGACAAAAATAGGCATGACACTTCTATAGATATAAGTTCATTAAAAGTAATGTATTACCCAAACAATTATCTAGTTTTTTAGTATGTGTTTTGGGGACTACAGTGTTGCAGGTGGCCACAGCCCGCTTATATGTGAAGTATATGTATAATATGCGCATGTAGTAATATCTTCCATGCTACAGTTGTTTATTAAGCTTAGTTATCGATTAAGATAAAAAATTATAGCCTTTTTCCGATAGCGGCCTATGCATTTTTGTAATCCGTAGTCAAATTATTTGATTACACATTGTCCTCTTATAATTTCAGATTACATAAACTTATTGATGAATATAACAATACATAATATTGTTATTATATCCACAATATTGAAAGCATGGTTGGAATTGGTATTTGTGCATTGAATACCTTAGTAACACCGATCAGCATATTATTACTACAAATTTTCAACTACAATATTGCAAGGGATAATATTAAATTTTAATATTTTTCATATACCCGTTCTCCTTGTAAGCTTTAATTCGACTGCTCTTAGTATCAACTTGTGCTCTTTTTTGATATTATCACATTAAAGTGAATAGAATCAGAGGTTCGGCTTTATAAATACACGTGTATAGCCTGCGTTAGTGAATTCTAGTAATAAGGTTTCGAACATTGAGTAAACATTGCGGTGAGTTTGAAAGCTCGACATTTGGAGATGAAATGTGGTCAATACTCAATATATTTAATATAGTAGTCCAGCTATTCAGGAAATGGCTACCTGGCTTTAGAATGCAGGCAATTTCAACTAGTATATTGTATTTGGTATATGCCAATACATACCACCTGTTAAGCACAACCAATATAGATTAATAACAGCTTATTGGCGAGTTAGCCATAATTGAATCAATTAAGAATATAAAAAATAGCGTCTTCGTGTATGCTTCGCCAATTTATATCGCATCAATATCAATAAAAAAAATACTGGGGTGGTATTTTTTTTGCTTTTCGATATATTAAATTGGCGAATGTTTGTTGAGCATCTTATATCATTTGACATTGTTGTGAAAGGTGAAGGTCTTCAGTATGTTTATCCAAAACAAATAAATTGCCAGTATGGTGTTTTTTTTATACAGCAATATGTTCAAATTACACAATTTAACCTTGAAATACAATCCCCATAGAGGAAAGTCAAATGATTCGGATTAAGTTGTTTTTTTAATACAGAAGCTGCGTAGTAACGCGTCGTAGCATCGTAGCATCTTCGTAGCGGAGAAGATTATATGAAACGAATATCGGTCAATATAATTTATAACCCCACGACAAAATTGATTTTTTCATATACGTTACACATTGAAGTTCTATCTAATTATTGAGAATATCCCAATCCTTTTCATTCATTCAAATCCCATAATTTGATGTTGTTTTGGAAAATCTGTCAAACTTTACTCTAAGGTACCTAATCGAAATTACTTATTTATCATATTAAAGATTTAAATTTTGAATATTTTATCCTAAAAAAATATTTTAAAACTCGAACGATCTAAGTAATGCCCCAGATGAGGGGCTGAAATTATCAGTTTCGAGATAAAAAAAATATTTTCTTTGGTAACAGGATATCTAAAGATGTTATCAAAATTTTAATACAGACCCATAGAAAATTTTGCATTTATTTAAAAAAATCATTTTACTTAAAACCACCCAAACCCTCAAATAATCCAATAAAGACGTATTTTGTGTAGATTTTGTATGTTTTAATTTATTTCTATACGCCCCGATGGGTTTTATAGGAGTTTTCATTTTATTACTAATAATCGCCTCTTACAATCGAGGATTCAGGAAATCGAGAAGTAAACCTAGAAGTTTTTTAATACACAAATCAATAGAGAATGTATTGCGTTATTCAAACTTAATACCAATACCTCAATTATTATACAGATATAAAAAAAACCTTCAAGAAGTCATATTATTATCACATCGAAAATTGTTGGAATAAGATAGGGTTTTTATTTTTTTTAAGTAGAATTATTATTGATGATAGTATAATAAGCTTAATATATGCAGAAATGCAACACGGTTATCTGTGGTTTGAATCCCTTTGCGAATTATTGAGGTTTTATTTATTATTTGCAAATACCGCATTAATAATATTAAAGTCAATAGAATAGTTAACCGAACGTGAAGTATCAATTTTGTATATTAATCTATGTATATTAAATTTTACGTGAATTTCAAACGAATTTTCAATCACATTGGGTAGGTTTATGTTTTATATTTTTTTAAAAAACATAAACATTTCATACGAATTAAATTTATCATTAACAGACGTTTCGACCTAAATTAAAACAGCCGGGAATTTAATAAAATTCATTAAACTCCAACACGGTCAATTTAAACTTTTTAATAAACGCTTTTCAGCGTTCACTCTTTTAATAATTTCATAAATGTAGGTAATTAAGTCACTTATACGATATTTTATAAACAAGCACTTATTCAAATTTAATCTTCTATAATAACGTCGTCATAGAATTTTTTTGTATTACTTTGTAGTCGAATTTGTATCAGTACTTTGAAATTAACAGTTTGCTCATTCAATTTGTATGTTGTTTCTAAATACGTTTTGCTGTCAATTTGAATCGTGCGATTGCATTTTTGAGAAAAAATTAAATATTTTCAAGTATATCTTATATGAAGTTTTTTTTATTCATTAATATACGACATAAACATATTCTTTTGATCCGAAATCTTTTGTTGGATATTCGACCTTTATGTGTATGTGTAAGGATTTTCAGGATATTTTTAAATCAAAGAACATCAATACGTGGATTATGATTGATCCTTTGTTGAGAGCTTATTTGAAAAATAATATCACCCATGTTTCCAGCATTAGAGAAGAAAAATATTATTTCCGAGGCGATTCTTATATATGATATTAAATAATACTTGAGTGCAGTACGTGAATTGAGAATAAATGTGGCCAGTTTAAAGTGATATTTTCACATTTAATATTTTAGAAGTGTGGTGTTTCCGCAATTATTGTCTGGTTTCCAATTGAAGTGGGCTACTTTAAAAAAAATCGTTTTTTTTTTCGCCTTATATAAATATTTATTAGTCAGAGAGATGCTTTAATTTACGCAGAAACTATACGTGTTTTAATGATATCTACTATATTTTTATCATATTTACAGATGGCCGTTTATTTATTATATTTATAATAAACACAGTCTCCGAATGCTGCCATTTTTAAAAAATACCGAATTTTCGTATAAAAATATGCAATATTCAAAATCTTAAATATACAAATTAATTTAATATTTCGCTAACTTTAATTTATGTATTCGATGAAACTAAATTGCTTTAGGGTGCAATATAAGGTTAAACATGTTCGTTGAATACGACAATCTTGCTGCGATCGATTTTAAAACACCATAATTGCCCTTAAATCACCCCTTAAAAGAAAACCCAACCCCACTTATAATCATTATGTAGAACTTACCTTTGTTATGAGTATGACACACTCTTCTATTTAAACATTTAGTCACATATATTTGGGTTAGTGGACAATTTGTGTATGTCACATATTTTTTTAATTGATTAAATAATACAAATGAATTATTTATTGATCTATGCCACGAAGGGTTTTTAGAATTTTTTTTTATTTATACCAATCCATGGTCGTAACTTTTACTAGTTACAAAGGTCACCAACATAATAATCAGTATTTACCTCAAATTACTGGAAATCAGAGTAAACCTGGATCAATACAATCAATCGGGATTTTTATTAATATTATTCCCGATCTCCCAGTCGTAATAACTGATTAAATTATTATTTTTTTACTTGAGCGGGATTTGAACCCATCACCATATTATTTATAATCATGTAACTTACTTTCAAATACTATTATTTATGGATATACAATAAGTGTCCACCAACCCATCGATTTTATATACATTATATACATTTTTATGGCAACACAAAATAAGCATTTTTCAAAAATTCAGAACATTTTCTCGGCGTTTTATATATTTTTTGTTAATATTAAAATCGCGAAAAATATGAAAACTTCAAAGAGGATCATTCGCAAGATTTCTTTTGGAGAGATGTTTCTGAAGTTTTGAAAATATAAATAATAAAGAAAAATTAAGCACAAATCTACACATTGTCTAAAATCATGCAGTAAAATATCTCACAATAATATTTTTTTTTACCGCACAAAGATAAAAAAAAGTCTTTTTCAGGCATTTCCTCCCGGCGAATTCTTTTCAGCAAAGGAATCTATGCCCGTAAAAATTACAGATATCTTTTGATACGCATTTTTCTGATAACTTTGCATCCGAAGTCTGTTCGAAGTGACATTGTTTACATGACTTCAGGGGAATTAATTAAATATTTTGATACTCGAAAGAACGACCCACGTAACGTATATAAAGAACCTTCAGACTAATGGAAATATTAACTAGCTATTAAATTTTAAAATTAATTCTTTGAGCGCAGACGTGGAGATGACATGTTGAACGAAAAATACAATTTATAAAACAAGCTACGTTGTAATCGGAAGTGTCTTTTAATAGCCAACTTTTTACGAGATGGAATTTTTAATAAAACCAACCAAATAATATTAATAATATATAAATTGGATGACTTTCGAGTGAAGGATCTTAGAATCAAATCTTAGAAATGTTTTGCGCATTTTTTTTAACAACAATTACCACAACTAATTAAGGACTTTTAATCATCAAGAATACAATTGTACAAAAAATATACGTTAAACACATAATTGAAGTTCTTATAATCAAAAGCCCTCTAAAACCATTTTTTTAATATAGTTTATAACGAATTCTCATAAGCCTAAGTTCTAATTGATTATCAGAATATTGTAAATTCCTTTAATTGTTCTAATTTCATAATGATTTCAAAGAAGATTTATCATTTAAATCTACGCCTCAATTTAAAATTATTTCGATTT
The DNA here is from genome assembly GCA_022606485.1 of Agraylea sexmaculata. Classification (NCBI taxonomy): domain Eukaryota; kingdom Metazoa; phylum Arthropoda; class Insecta; order Trichoptera; family Hydroptilidae; genus Agraylea; species Agraylea sexmaculata. Next base: position 105,018 of record JAGTTH010005948.1, on the reverse strand, counting down.
GATACAATATTTAACAAGTATTTAAGGGGCCACTTTTTTCTAGTAAATCGGTTAATTGATTTCTTTATTTAGACCTGCAGCTATATTTTTATTCCGTTAATAATAATAAGTCGCTGTCATGAAATATAAGTAAAAATTGGCATTGATTTCTAAAAAAAATCTACTGTAAGCTTCGATTGTCTTTATAGCAGCTTATTATTATTAGCTGATAATAAATATAATATTACCGCACTAGTAGGTGACCAAAATTGTGAAATTATTTAACCATTCTACCATAAAAAAATATTTGATGTCCCTTAAAATATTTTCAAAAATTTAATTATGATATTTTATCTGGATAATTTACAATTGAGGCGTTTAGATTAAAAATCTCTCAAATCCATTTAGAATGAATAAATGTAGAAAAACGTACATCATCATTAAGTTAGGACAATTAAATGAATTAAAAAAAAAATTATTCACATATTACAACTTAAGAAAATCCGTTATAAATAATACTTTTTTTAATATCTAATTTTTGTATAGTAATATTTTAACAGAATAAAAGTCCACCAGGTGTAATTATTTGTAACACTTTGAATTGAGTCTTTTATTAAAAAAGGCGAAATACCACGGAGATTTGATTCTTAGACCCTTCATTAATTAATTGATAATTTAAAATTAATTTATATTTTTACTATACCTTAAGATATTTTCAATGATTAAGAGTCCACCCTCTATATTAATTCAAGTTCAACTAGACCACTTTAAGAAACTTTATATGTTTTCCTAAACAAAAGCTAAAATTGGCCAATTAGTTATCATTATTCCTCTATTCTATTTTAAATCTATCAAATTTTAATAATGACGAGTACAAAGAGATGAGAATTCACTAACATTTCAATTCAAAAGTGGAGCTTGTTAAGGAGACGTTTCAAGGGGGTTTGTTTTCTAGAGGCAATCAAAAATGAATATAATATTAACTTTGTGAATAGCCAATATAGTTAAGTAGTTGTTGGCAAATTAAAGCTTTCAGAAAAATTGAAAAAAAGGGGGCCGTCGTGTATTTAATGATGATTTAACTTTATTTCAGTACACCTTTACCTGTTCGAAACATGCACTTGCATAATAATGTATATATTTATTTATTTTCTTCATACAATGTAATTCGCTGGGTTTCTTTGTCTATTTGTCGGCTTTATGGTCAGTAAAGCCGACGTGCCATAAACTACTGCCTTATAATTTTATCTATATTGCTCCTGCAGATACAAACTATATTCTTTGTAAACACTCGTGTTATTTGCCATTGCCTTAAATATGCATGAGTTTTTAAAAGCTTCACTAAAAAAAGTACCGAGATTTTCATCCGTAATCTTAGATAAAGAAGTTCGTATGTCGTTTAGTTTGTTAAATGTTCTCTTTACATGCGAAATATTTGGCAGGATATACGACCTTAGTTTTGATTATTAGCCGCATGCGTTATAGAAGAGATATAATCATAATCAAACCTAGTCCAAGTGGGTGTAATGAAGATAAGATCTTAATATCTTAGATAAAGAAGTTCGTCTGTCGTTTAGTTTGTTAAATGTTCTCTTTACATGCGAAATATTTGGCAGGATATACGACCTTCGTATTGAATATGATCCGCGTACGTTATTGGAGAGATATAATCATAATCAAACCTAGTCCAAGTGGGTGTAATGAAGTGCTTTGCCGTATTCAAGCCGTGCAATGATTTACTTTATATTATTTTATTTAAACTGTCTGATATGTACACAAGACAATATACGAGGGCGGTCTGACAAGTACTTAGCCTACAAAAGAAAAACAATTTTTTTTCCAAAAATTTTAATTTATTTCTCTACATAGTATCCTTTAATATCAATACACTTCACCCAGTGATGTTCCAGTTTCTTAATTCCATCGGAAAAATATGTTTTCTCAAAGTCTCCAAAATAGACCTCCGTGGCGGCGATGACCTCATCATTTTCTTCCCGACAAGTGACTTCTTTAAGTTTGGAAATGAAAGAAAGTCTCACTTGACCAAATCTAGAGAAAAAAATGGATATGGCAGAATTTCATAGCCCAATACGACCAATTGCGGAGTGGCCGTTGCGGAGGTGTGAGCCGGTACGTTGTCGTGGTGAAAGGTGGTCCGCTTTTTCTTTAATTCGGCATCGAATCCCCCCGATAATTCGGTATAGTACACTCCTGTGACAGTTTTGCTTTTATCCAGGTAGTCTATGTTAATCACACCTAATGCATCCCAGAAAACGGTGGCCATCACTTTTCCGGCCGATGAGACACTCTTCGTCTTCTTTAGAGCATGTTTGCCACTCCACCTAACCAAGTCCACTGTTTCGTCTGTTCTTTGGTCTCTGGTGTGTACCAGTGGATCCATGTTTCGTCGACAGTTACAAAACGACGCAGAAACTTCTTCGGATCAAACTTCATCATCATTATCATCATAAGCACTCCAGTTCAGTGATGAACCAAGGCTTTCCGCACCAGCATCTTCCAGTTAATGCTCTTCCAGTTATTAATACCTAAACTCCTAACTACCTTATTATAGCCTAGGTCTACCCTGCCTTCTCTTACCCACAGGCTTGCTGGATAGTATTTCCGATACTATCCTCCTGCTCTTTCCACGTGTCCGGCCCAACCTAATGTTAAAGCCCTAATGAACTGCACTACGTTCACGCTCTTATATAATGAGTAAATCTCATCGTTCCGTCTAATTCTAAATAGTCCCGGTGCCTCCTGAACAGGACCCAAGATCCTCCTAAGAATCTTCCGCTCGAACCCAAGTAGCCTATCCTCTTCAGTTTTGGTAATAACCCATGTTTCTGCACCGTAGGTTAGTACTGGCCTAATTAGCATCTTGTATAATTCTACCTTGGTACTTCTACTTAGATATCTTAATCTGAGCAAGCGTACTAAGCCGAAATACGCCCTATTAGCACTTTGCAGGCGAGAGTTTATATCCTGATTATTTCCAGCCTCCTTAGTGACCACTGCTCCCAAATATACGAAGGAGTCAACCTGCTGAAAGTGGTCATTATCTATGTTCAGGCTACGATGTGCTACCAATTCCGAGTTGGATGTCACATGCATATACTGACTTTTATCTACGTTTATAACTAATCCTACTGTTTTGGCGGCATCCCTTATTGCTCTAACATTATCAATTAACACGTTCTTAGTTCTAGCGATAATATTTACGTCGTCTGCGAAAGCGAGTACCTGAAAAGACTTATAGAAGATATTAGACTTATTGCTATCTTTCACACTTATACAGTGTAAAACACTGCTTTGAAGTGGTCACGCGGTTGCGCTTGTTGTCCGGAGTGAGCAAACGCGGCTCCCAATCACTCTCATGCCCAATATTTCATGCAAGATATGACCTTCCCGTTTTTTGAGATGCCTACACTCTCAGTTATCTCGCGCACTTTCAATATGTGGTCTGCCAAAACAAAATAGTAGAGTTTTGTGACGTTTACCTCCGTGGTAACCGTTTTTGGAGCACCTGAACGTGGTTTATCGAAAACCGACGTACGACCACGTTAAAAATCATTAAACCAATTTTTAATGGTCGTCGAAGGAGAAGAGTCACATTATACAACATCCAAGTGCTATTTGATTTACTGCAAGATTTCCCTTCCAAAAACAAGAATCGAATCACCGAACAATATCGCTCTTCTTCCATTGCTCTAAAATCTGCTGAATCTTTCGGTTTAACACGTGGTCAAAACAAAACTACATGAAATTTCGACACCGGCCGTCTGAAATCATGTACTACATGAAAGTAACTTTTTCTTGCAATATAATTTTAACCTAACGGAGAGGCTAAGCACTTGTCAGACCGCCCTCGTATAATATACATCTACAGTTCATCATACTTTTTTTATTTATAGGAAAAAATATAAGGCAATTTTATTTTATTAATATTATGGTGTTATAAGATTGTAATGTTAATATCCGAAAATTCAAATAGAATAATACATTTTAAAAATGTAAGCAATGCTCTACAATTGTGAGCAATTGAATTTTTTTTCTCACCGTCTTTGGCCTTAGCTTTACTCATAATACTAATAGGGAATAATGGAATAAGGGCGTATACTGAAACAGTCAGTTTCAATATAAACGAGTAAAATATTTTATATATTCTTAGGAAAATTCAACGATGATTTTCAATTTTTTTAAACAAATCGATAGAGAATTTTGTGTTTATTTACAACCTATATTGGAAGGCTGGACCCAACTGGATGATAGATATAAAGATGGCGGACCAAGCAGATAAGTTTGATAGAGACAATACTAATTGTCTCACTCAGACCCGTCTGCTTGGCCCACCATCTTTATATTTATACATCCAGACGGATGCGCTTTTTAACATTCACCAAAAGATTTGATTGCTTATTTGATATAAATTAAAATATATTTATGATATAGCCAGATACTTATTTATCATAATTTTAAGGAGTTTAAACCCTTTTGCAATCGCAGTTTATTATTAAGTTAAGATTATGGCCAATATATTATTTTCATTGACATGTTTATTTTTTAATATACCTATTTAATTTTTAGGCGATCATAGACCGAAATTCGGTATCAACAATTTCATATAATATTATTTATAATTTACGGAAGGCTGATAATTCCGAATTTAAAAAAAAAAAGAATTTGTGTGTAATTCTTATTGGCGGTAACGATCCAATTCAATTTCATGATTTATGTCCTATTTCGTATATATTCAAGTATCTAGAACGTATTAAGTTCGTATATCGAGGCTCTAGTGTATGTATATGTTATTTTCTTACTGCAGTAGTCAAAAGCAGTGAATATTTCAAAAGTATCGGTTACCCTTGTAATGGAACTGCTGTTTGATACAAGTGCAATCAGAAACATGTTAAAAACGAATGTAGAAACAAATCAAAAGCCGCAAATATAGAGAAATATAATATTCAGAGATGCATCGTGTCTTTATGAAAGCACTTTTACATTTGTATGGCGACTGAAAAGCATAAAATAGTCAAGGTATAAGGATAAACGAATGTCTATTCCTCAAGGAACACCACCATTATTATTATGCAGATGCACTTTTTCGATGTTTGGATTTGAAAAAATTATCAGCCCTTTTAAAAACAGCGCGGAATATCATTTGAATCACTAACGAAAGCCAGCAAAGTGTGAAGAAACTTGCACAAAATATTTACTATTAATTAATTGTATGTATCTTAACTATTACTTGTTACACAGGTCACCGACTTAATAATCTGTATTTACCTTACAGTACGGGAAATCAGAGTGAACCTGGATCGAGACGATCGATCGGGATTTTATTAATATTATTCCCAATCTCCCAGTCGTAATTTTTGTTTGATTTGAGTGTATCGCAAAAATAATATTTTTTGTTATTTTAGAAGGTGGTAGGACATCGCAAAAATAAGTGCAAAAACAGCTGTTTCAGTGAAGTACTCGGTAGTGACTGTCGCGTGTATATTATGTCTGTTAAATACGTAATAAATATTTTTTTAATGAATGATAAAAATATTTTTATATTTTTTAACCACCCACCCCTTAATATATTCTCAGTTCAAGTCCACCCTGTATATATTGTCAAATATTGGCGTGGGGTGGAAGGGGGTTTATGTACTAACAGGCGCGTCTAATATCGAGAGGATTATCGAAAATATACAGTAGTATTTAAAACCAATAATGTATTAAATCTACTGATATTGATTAAATTATATTGAAGAAGTATCACCGCGACAATATAAAAAAGACAAATTATGATATTTCGATAACGATATCACCAATCACAGTCATTTGCGGTAAGTTAATTCACCCCTGCGTGTTTCTAAAGTTTGATTATATCGACGGCTTAGTCCGAAAAGCATAATTTATTTATTTATAAATACATATTATATTATTATATCATACTGCGGTACCACTAGAGCATTACGGGGGATCCCAAGTCGCAGTGATGATAATGTAGAACATTTTTTGTTGTTTGAAGTTGGAATAAAATGGGACATAAATGTACTTTATTAGGTGTCCCGTAAATATATTTACAATGATGTAGTAACATTAAAAAAACCTTTACCGAAATAAAGCTAAATTAAAAAATGTAGAGTTATACTGTTTGCAAATTAATCCGTCGATTTGTCGAAAGGTCCAAAGGTAATAAATCAATTAATATGAGTAGATTATGTTTTTTAAATACGTAGAGGTTATTTAAATATTAAATAACCTTTTTCAACAGTCGTCATATTTTTATGAAAAATCTCGTGATAAATACAACGAGAATATTTTAAATAATATAATTCCGATAGACTCAAGCTTAAGAAAGCCTTTTTGTTTTTAAAAACCTTCCTAAGGGATTTCGGCAGAGGAAAGCTATATTGTAATTATTATGCATATAGATGAAAATTTCTTTCCTACTCCGGATCCTGTTTCCTGTTACAGGAAAAAGCCTTTGTACTGTACACAATAAACTGGACAGGGAATATCTTCAAAACGATACGTATCTTCATAAATAGATAGTTTCAATAGAAGATAAATTACGTGACTAATAATAACAACATGACCGAATTCTGAGTTTTTATATTTTACACTGTGTGGGTAATATTTAATTGTGATTTCTGGTAATCGTGGCATTTTATTTTGATATTTATTTGTTCCACTTGATTATTTTATTATTTAGCTTTTGATGCATTTATCAGAATTCACAATATTTAGGTTAAATGTGTCATTTTTCCACATAATTTTCTAATTAATCCGATTAGTAAGATTTCTTCAAAATACATTTTATTATTTGGATTTCTTGCATACGATGTATTTTTTTTTACTAACATCAAATCTGTTTTATACTTTTACACTTTTTAATGTGTGTTTTAAGTATAATTTCTCCAAAATACATTGTGATATTTAGTTATCTTGAATACAGTGTATTTTTTATGTTAATAATATTTTTTTGGAAAAGTTTCTTGTAAAAGAGATATTTTTTTAATGTGTCGTTCTTTTTTTTTCTTCGTCTGATCAGTACCATTTCTTTAATATTTAGATTTTTTGGATTCTTTATATTTTTAATTAACATCCAAGAATACTAAAATTTAAGGTGTACTTTGAAACAATTTCTTGTAAATCATATATTCTTTTTAATATGTCGTTCTGCCACATATTTTCTATTCATCTGTTCAGTATAGTTTCTTCACTATATATTATAAAATTTATAATTATCTTTTTGTACTTTAAAACGATTTCTTGTAATCGACAAAATATTCTTAAATGTGTCGTTCTTCCATATATACATTTTTTTAATCTGATGAGCATAATTTCTTCAAAATATTTGGATTTTTCTTGGATAAAATACGGTGTCCTTAATTTCTTGTCAATTATTTCTTCAAAATCAATTATAATATTAAGATTTCTTGTATCTTTTGTATTTTTTTATTAACATAAAAAATGTCAAAATTTTTGGTGTCCTTTGAAAAAGTTTCTTGTAAACGACAAAATATTCTTAAATGTGTCGTTTTTCCATATTTTATTTAATCTGATGGGCATAATTTCTTCAAAACTTTTGAATTTTTCTTGCAAAAAAAAACGGTGTCCTTAGAATAAATTTCTTGTCAATTATTTCTTCAAAATACCTTACCTACATTTTTTGTGACGTTCATCCACATAAGTTTTATATTAATCGGATCATTATGATTTCTTCAAAATACACTTTAATATGTAGATTTCTTGTATCTTGTGTATTTTTTTTTATTAACATAAAAAATGTTAAAATTGTTGGTGCCCTTTGAAAAAGTTTCATGTAAATGACAAAATCTTTTTAAATGTGTCGTTCTTCCATTGATATGTTTTTTTAATCTGATGACCATAATTTCTTCAAAATATTTGGATTTTTCTTGCATAAAATATGGAGTCCTTAGAATAAATTTCTTGTCAATTATTTTTTCAAAATACATTGTAAAATTCATATTTCTTGAATTAAGTGTATTTTTTATTAACATAAAAAAATGTTAAGATTTTTGGTGTCCTTTGAAAAAGTTTCTTGTAAATGACAAAATCTTTTTAAATGTGTCGTTCTTCCATTTATATGTTTTTTTAATCTGATGACCATAATTTCTTCAAAATATTTGGATTTTTCTTGCATAAAATATTGAGTCCTTAGAATAAATTTCTTCAAAATAGCTTACCTACATTTTTTATTTTTTCTTCTTCCACACAAGTTTTATATTATATTAATCGGATCATTATGATTTCTTCAAAATACAATTTAATATGTAGATTTATTGTATTTTTTATAAACATAAAAAAATTAAAATTGTTTGTGTCCTTGGAATAATTTCTTGTAAATGACAAAATCTTTTTAAATGTGTCATTCTTCCATGTACAGTTTTCTTTTAATCTGATGAGCATCATTTCTTCAAAAATATTTGGATTTTTTCCCGCATACAATATGGAGTCTTTACAATAAATTCTTTGGTCAATTATTTCTTCGAAATACATTGTAAAATTTATATTTCTTGTATTCAGTGTATTTTTTATTAACATAAAAAAATGTTAAAATTGTTTGTCCTTTAAAACAATTTCTTGTAAATGACAAAATCTTTTTAAATGTGTCGTTCTTCCATTTATATGTTTTTTTTTATCGGACGAGCATAATTTCTTCAAAATTCCTTACCTACTTATTTCTTGTAAATTATTTCTTCAAAATACATCGAAAAATTTATATTTCTTGAATTCAGTGTATTTTTTATTAACATTAAAAAAATGTTAAAATTTTTGGTGTCCTTTGAAACAAATTCTGGTAAATGAAAAAATATTTTTACAGGTGTCGTTCATCCATTTATATGTTCTTTTCTTCTGATGAGCATAATTTCTTCAAAATACCTTACCTGCATTTTTTAGTGTGTCGTTTTTCCACAAAAATTACCACATAAATCTAATATTTTTTTTTAGTCAAAATATAATCAAAAAATATATTTTTGAGTTGTGAAATTATTTTTTTATATGATTTTCATCCCCTAAATTTTCCAACTGGCGTGCGTTGTGAATTTTTTGAGAGGAAATGCGGTTTTTTTTACCTCGAACGTCGGAGAAGTTTGAATGGATGCATTTTCATTGATAAAAGCATGTCGGTTTGTTTACGTTACGTAGACACGTGATAAAGCGTGAATACTATTTCCACCTGTAAACCCGAAAACACGTCATATTTCCCCCATAATTCGATAGTAATAATCGAAGTACGTAAGTTCTTCATTCTTTTTGGATTAATTATTGTGAGATATTTTTTTGTACGACATGTAAATAATAATGATCGGATACTCACCGAAGTATCAGGAGGTCTGCCTAGGCCGCAGAAGGCCTCCCTCACCATGGTGATGAAGAGGAAGCAGAGGCTGCAGCGCTGCATCGCTGCAGGCCGTCGTTCTAAACCCCTTCGCGCGCTAATCTTGCTGCTGTATTGCTGGCCACGAAGAGACTACCGCGCGCTGCAACGGAGAGCGCGCGACTGAAAGACAAATGCGGCCTCGCGTCCCTATTCGAAATGGTGGACGGGCGCATGCGCATATCATCGCAGGTGTTTCGCTCCTCCTCCCCCCTCCCACGCGTCACTCCACACTACTGACGCTAACAAATTTTAAAATTCGAACAACCACGCATACAACTATTATAAAAGCCTCCATCTATCATCATCGAAGAAACAATTAAACAAGAATTTTTATTTTATTCAAGCCGCATCTTTTAATACGTCACCGTAAATACTATAGTAGAGTTACTTAGCTACACTTAGTTAGTTTATGGCGAGGCATTAATTAACAAAAAACCAATCCAAAGTACAACAAAGCGACTCTAATATCGTCTTTACGGTGTACGTTTACGACGACGCACGCCTAGGAATCACAAGCTTAAGGCAAACTATTGTGAAGTAAGCCAGAGAAGTAAATTAATGGATTCCCAGGCATACGCCACCGTAAATACGATAATAGAGTTACTTAACTACACTTATCATCGGTTTTTATTAGTTGAAGTCTCGTCTAAGTCTCGGGCGAGGCACTAATTAACAAAAAACCAATCAAAAGTACAACAAAGCAACTCTAATACCGTCTTTACGGTGTACGTTTACGGCGACGCATGCCTAGGAATCACAAGCTTAAGGCAGACTATTGCGACGTATGCCAGAGAAGTAAATTAATGGATTCCCAGGCATACGTCACCGTCAATACGATAGTAGAGTTACTTAGCTACACTTATCATCGGTTTTTGTTAGTTAATGCCTCGTCTAAGTCTCGGGCGAGGCACTAATTAACAAAAAACCAATCAAAAGTACAACAAAGCAACTCTAATACCGTCTTTACGGTGTACGTTTACGACGACGCACGCCTAAGAATACCAAGCTTTACAGATTAAATTGTATAATTGATGTAAATATCGCCTGCTCCGGCGTATTATATCGTAAGTGCAAAAAAATCTGTGTGCTCTTAAGTCATTAACTGAGCCACATATTCAATCTGGTAACACTGCCTGTCACGTGTCACTCGGTTTAATTATTATTTATAAACTATAACAGCTTACGATTAAATACCTTCTATCGACAGAGACATGAAATGTGTTGTAGATAATGGATGAATCTACTAATAATGAACCCTTTCGTGCCCAGTGGGATTACGTTTTCCCACTAATCTCCTCCATTCCCTCTTAATAAAACCACTGGAAATTACTATTTCTGATATATAGTGTCGAGTATTGGCTAATTATTAAAACAAGAATCTGTTTTACCAGTCACACTTTAACTTAACAGTTAATCTTCAAACGTTAGTTGTTGTTGTAGTCGTGTAAAAGTGGGTGAAATTAGTGTTTTTTTGACAAAATTCTTTGTTGTATGTCAAAAAATTGTGATTTGACTAACAAATATATTGAAGATGTAGACTTTACGGTAGAAAAGGTCAAAATAAACGAAACAAGTATATGTATAAGAGCTATAATGTGCCATTATGTATTTATCCATGTTTTGATATAGAAACACATTTCATAATAAATTTTATTTTTTTGTAATTATTTTATTTATTTCAATTGTAAATAAATAAAGTAAATTCATGTATGGCCAGCAAAGACCAATGAGAAGCATAGATCCCAGTTTTTTTTACATAAAAAAAAAACAAATTAAACAAAAACATTTTTTGTGTATAGTATAATATATATTAATACATAAGAATGTAAAAGAAAAATTCCAACATTAATAATTTGGACACGAAAAGGTTAACAAAAAACCGATCAAAAGTACAGCAAAACAACTCTATTACCGTCTTTACGGTGTCCGTTTACGTCGACACACGCCTATTGGAAAAAATATTCAATTATTATTAACTAACGTTTTCTATTGTTTTTTTTTCTGTGTAGACAAATGAATCGAAGATTATTGTTAAAGATTGGGAGTTTTTTTATTATTTGCTTTTTAAATAATATTGAATTTCAACGCTTAATAAAGAAATGCTTCTATTAATTAATCCTCTGTTGGTACTTTTGATATATTTTTACGCTTAATATTAAAACAGATCAAATCTTTAGTTATTAGGGTTTTTCTGCAATAATCGAATGAAAATCTTTGAGTTAACTTTTTTTCTTAATCAAATACTTGTAAATTATGGAAAATAAGCCATCGAAATAGCTTTATATAATTATAATATTATGAGATAATTATAACTATTGGTCATATAAGTTACAATATGACTTTTTATATATAAGAAACAAATAGTAGATAATTTTAATTATTTTCCGCATTACATATATTATTATTAAACTAGGGTATTGAAAATGCATAATAGATGTATTTAATTTGACAATACATAATAATTCCACATTTTTTTACTTCATTTTTAAATTCAAAAATTTCTTCTTATCGCTAAAAAACAAACTTTAAATAAAAAATGAATTCACAACTCAAATATAACCGTCCTATTAAAAAACCAAGCAGAACATAAAAAAACATTAACAAATTCAAAATTTCAATTAAAATTACCCTAGTATAATATAGTAGTTTAATAGTAAATAGTAAATTAAACATCGACCCGAGTGCATCTGTAATTAGTGTGTAATTTGATTGATATACAACCTTCGTTTGATATACAATCCGCGTCCGTTATAGAAGAGCATGCTATACTATTGTAATTCAGTAGCTGGGTGGAATAAGGGCGTATACTGACATTTTCAGTACATCTTTAATATTATGAAATATTTTCTTTGATATAAAGTAAATGTCCATAACAGGATCCATAAAGAAGTTATTTTACGGGAAGTGGTGTATTGTGTTTAAAGGGTTGGGATTGCCACGAAAGTGAGTCATTGGAGTGCCGCATCATACCGTGCGTTACTCCATATGTAAAAGTGAAGCTAACAATCCGTCCATAATATTTTCCCCTAACATTTCGCCCAATCTTCTACGAAATTACCGCCGCGCCCATAAAATATGATGCAGACAGTCATAGAATAATTTACTGTAATGGATATAGTTGTTCTCAGTCAACATATCATGTTTTGAGAGAATCGTTATTTTTTATTTTACCTTCTGTGCGCAATTACGGTTTGCAGATAATGGATGATAATAATAAAAACGAAAGAACTTACTCAATCACAAGGACGCGTTATCGTAACTCTCCAGCATATTATTTTTAAAATACGCATATCTTGTATTTATTACACATAAAATTGTAGGTAATTTAATTGTGTATATTTCATGTTTGCAGTTTTTTCATGTGAATTAAATAGCTTGGTCAGGATTTGAATTGAACAAAGACAATCCATACAGCCGACATTATTTACAAAAAATGCTAATTTAAAATTAAAACTACGCATAATCAAAAGAAATACTGTACTATTTTAAGGTGTTTCTTGAGAATTTTTTTATTTTTATACACAACAACGTGTTAATTAATTGTCTGTCGGTGATCTTAACTAATACTAGTTACACAGGTCACCGACTTAATAATCAGTATTTACCTTACAATACAGCAAATCAGAGTAAACCTGGATCAAGATGATCAATCGGGATTTTATTAATATTATCTCTTTCATTCTCCTTTGAATAGATTACAACGAATCGGGAACGAATACTCGCACATGGCTAATCTCTTTTCCACCAATTCTGCCACCTACAGGCTGACCATATATGTAAAAATCAGTATTTACCTTACAATACAGGAAATCAGAGTAAACCTGGATCAAGAATAAAATTCCCATTCAAAATAGATTCCTTTTCTTAATCTTTCAGTAGTAATAACCGATCTTATATATATTTTTCTTACATGAGCGGGATTCGAACCCATTATCAGAATATTTGTAGTCATGTAGAACTGATCCCCTGAGCTATTACACTATAGAGCAAAGAATATCTAAATACGTTTTTTCTGCCTTTACTCAATTTGAATTGATTGGATTTGATTCTGATATTCATTAATAAAAAATATATAATTCACATATTTTTACGTCATTTTTTACCAATATAAAAAATACCCCTTTAAACATTATTCTCATAATACGGAATGCATTGTTTAATTATTTAAATTATAATGCCAAATTTATATTATATAAAAGAAACCTATCACAAAAATCAAAGTATTCTAATGATTCTGTTGAATTATTCTCTTGTAATCTACAAGCCAAATTTTTGACAAGTCTATTTAAAGTTGGGACGAAATCGGAAATATTTAATGATGTTTAATTATTTATGGCGGGACGTCTCTCGAATAATCTAAGTGTCTTATAAACTTATAATTGTAGAGAAAATGTCAAGCTAATCTGAAAGCAGGATAAATTTAGAACTACGATTTTCACATAATTTTAATTAAATTATTATTCTTATAATCGGACTAAGATATGCATCAATATAAACATATGTGATGAATCATTTCATTTCAAATGTGTATCATCTCGATTGTTGATAATGACTGATCTTTGAAAATAATATTTTATAAATGTTCGAGACAGACATAGAAAATGTGCCTTGTCATAAAAATCAATAAATTGCCTTAAAACGTAATAAAATATGATAAACGAAATTTCGCAAAATATGATATTTATAGAGTGGCAATATGACTTTAGACTAATCAAATATAAAATATTCTAATGTGTATTAAGGCTGTATTTGAGAAAACCTATAAATCGATGAGTAATTACCATAATTACTTTTGGGTATACCTAAAAAATATGTTATAAGAAAAATTATAACAATAATTAATGTTTATTTTAAATGAAAGCTAAACGTTTATATTTGTACCAAAATATTAATAATAAATCTCTCCTTCCAAATGAACAATAAGTAGATACGTTTTTGTATTGAAAAGCCCTTGAAATAATCGTATGAAAATTTAAAAGTATGCACAATTAATTGAATGTTGTCAATAAATTCTTCAAAAGATTCAATAATAAAAAAAAAAATAATGAAGTTAGATTATTTTAAAAATAACCCGAAAAATGGTCGAATCACTTAACTGTTTCTTTGTCCAGAAAAAAATATACAAATAATTTCAAATAAATACATTAAAAGGTATTGTACTTGTTCTTGGTGAACTTTAATGTGCATTTACGTATTTAACCTTATTTTACATTTATTCACCACATAAGTAGCATTTTTCATTACATTAAGTAAGTAACGTAATAAAAATATACATTAAAATAATCCACGCAATTGTATGTTTGTATTGTTTTTAGATTGTTACGTTGCAATTTTGTTATTATAAAAAAATTACATCGTATGGATAATTTTAATATACTTAATGCTTAGTAATTTTATATAGTTTATGGAGTGAATGTAAAAGTATTATAATATCCCGCGAACAAGCCTAATTGGTCAATCTGCAAAACCTTAACATCGTAAATTTAACGTCTTAATCGGAGTTTAATAAACAAATAATTAATATGAATGTGCAAAAAAATTAAAACTCATTTTCAAAGTACTGACACACATTTCTTTTTTTTAATATAACGCTATGTTTGTAGAGAAAATGTTATTAATAAGTGCTATATTTTATCCATTGTTATGCAATAAATGTGAATTTGGCGCTTCAAAAATATGTGTCTTAAAAACTTTCGATTTAAAAAAGGATTTACACTTAATACGTTAATATTACCAATCACAGCCACAATCAGCTTGCTTTTGTTAAGTTTAAGATTTGCTCTACACACACAAGAAATAAAGGTTAGCTATGAAAAATGCACTTGAACTTACAAATGAAAAACTTTAAAAAAGGCGTTTTATAATTTCGCTGTATGATCAATTATGGTTTTTTATGAATTATTGAAATTTTCATTTTGTTAATTTTTTTTGATGTTCTGCTTGGTTTTTTAATAGGACGGTAATAGGCTCCTCATTTTATCATTCAAAACATGTTTTAATTTTTAAAGTAAATTATAAACAAAATAATTTAATATGGTTTTCATATGATGACAACACTCATCACAATATTTAAAAAGAGAGTTTCACGATAAATACTGTTTCTTTTAGAATTGGCATTTATTATGCATTATTAAATATTATTAATATTATTTTGAAATTTAATATTATTCGTTTCGAGATTATAAATATGTATTAATTGTAGTAAAATAATTATTATCTGGTAACACTGATTATAAAACTGGTAAAATTATACATATATATATATAGCAGCAGTGAAGAAGTATATATATATACTATATATATATATATATATATATATATATATATATATATATAAAATGAAAAAAAAACCCCATCCCCGTTTATCGAAATTTCCACATAAAAAATTTATTTATGTGGAAATTTCGATAAACGGGGATGGGGATGTGTTTTTCATTATATTGATTGATTTTATATATAGTATTAATATCATATAAAGGTACGTCAATACTACTTTCACAATTAATACCTCTCAACATCATGTAAAAAAATGTGTTTCAAACGAAGAAAACATCATCATATTATTCTTTTTAATAAGCTTATGAATTTATTTTCGCTTTGTGAGATTTTTTGAATAAAAAAAAAACGCTCTCCTCAAACGATGATATTTTATAAAAAAAAATGTAAAGTCTCCTTTGTGCCTGTCGTGTCGTACTCACGCATAAATGTATGATATTTTTGTAAATGTGTATATGATTTACTTTGACGAAGTCTAATGAATATACTGTAAAGTGCATCAATATCCATACGTTCATTACGAGGTAATGAAATCTGTAAACACCATAAGTGCACTTAAAATAAGCCACCCTCTAAACTAAGCCAATAAACTGGGGTTAAAACAATTTTATCCGCAAATAAGTAAGTTATGGTGGATGGTGATAAATAATTTACCAAACCTCCCCGCTGGTCGCGTAATTGATTTGCGCTATTGGAAATACGCTGGATGCTACTTCTAAAATAAATTAGTCGATGATGCAACAGCCTTAAGTGAAAATAACACACATATCGCTTCTTTAATTGAACAACGACATCATTCGTAAGTTGGCATTTTTTTATTGTACTCATCGATATAATAATCATATGCGTCGTGCGTATTGTTTTCATACCATGGAACATGGCCGGCTTTACTAAATGCGCATATTATACATATAATTGTTTGGGTAAAACATTACTTTCAATGAACTTATATCTATAGAAGTGACATGCGTATTGTTTTCATAAATTGGTACGTGGCCAGTCATACTACATGCGCGTATTATACATATATTAAACACATACGTGAGCTGTGGCTACCTGCAACACTGTAGTCCGCAAAACAATTACTCAAAAACTAAATAATTGTTTGGGTAAAACATTACTTTCAATGAACTTATATCTATAGAAGTGACATGCGTATTGTTTTCATAAATTGGTACATGGCCAGTCATACTATATGCGCATATTATAGATATATTATACACATACGTGAGCTGTGGCTACCTGCAACACTGTAGTCCCCAAAAGACTTACTCAAAAACGAAATAATTGTTTGGGTAAAAAATTACTTTCAATGAACTTATATCTATAGAAGAGACATGCGTATTGTTTTCATAAATTGGTACATGGCCAGTCATACTACATGCGCATATTATACATATATTTTACACATACGTGAGCTGTGGCTACCTGCAACACTGTGGTCCGCAAAACACTTACTCAAAAACGAAATAATTGTTTGGGTAAAACATTACTTTCAATGAACTTATATCTATAGAAGTGACATGCGTATTGTTTTCATAAATTGGTACATGGCCAGTCATACTATATGCGCATATTAGAGATATATTATACACATACGTGAGCTGTGGCTACCTGCAACACTGTAGTCCCCAAAAGACTTACTCAAAAACGAAATAATTGTTTAGGTAAAAAATTACTTTCAATGAACTTATATCTATAGAAGAGACATGCGTATTGTTTTCATAAATTGGTACATGGCTAGTCATACTAAATGCGCATATTATACAAATATTATACACATACGTGAGCTGTGGCTACCTGCAATACTGCAGTCCCCAAAATTCGACACTCAAAAGCAACAAGAATTTTCTTACAAAGGATCATGTTAATTGTTGTAATATATTATGTGTCCTTGAATATATCAAGCAACTTTTAATGACGCGCTTTATCATATTAAATTAATTTTGTTAGAAAGATAGACAAGTGACAGATGAAATGTACGAGCGGTAGTCATACGAAACCTTTGGTGACAACTTTTCATCTTGTTCTGCCATGTTTTTGACATATTTTAAAGTATTATTCGTGAAGATTGATAATAATATAAGTCATAGATTTCCATAACCACAAACTCAACATTTACCTGTTTCGTGTAAAACGACTTTTGAGGTTTTCTACTATCACAAACTTAAAGGAATAAATTTTTAAATTATAATAAACAGTGTGGTCTTAATAATCAATATACAAATGTAAAAAACAACAGACCACAGTAAAGTATTCTTTTTCATCCTTTTATTATTTAAAATATCGTTAATCTGGACAAATATTACGAGTGTGAAATTGATATACAAATGCATAAGTATTAATTTGAATTGAAATAAGCTGAATTTGAAACCTGTATTCAGAATAATCGAATTGAATCTATTTTTTATATTTATTTGATGCTTATTAAAATTGTAAAATGTTTGGGTGAAATTTGATATTATTTGAATAAAAATATACCCAACTGTAAAATATGGGTTTAAATTGGAAAAACTGCTACTGAAGTAATATTGTATTTAATGAAAACGTAATTGAAATTGCTCCATGCATGGATGATTTATTTTAAATAAAATGTAGCCAGATAATAATATAAAGTTTCTTGTAATTGAAATTAGCCATCTTGTATTATATAACATTACAAGTTTGATAATAATTATATTAAATTAAATAAGTAGGTTATATTAAGAAATTTGTCGCAGTCAAACTTTAATAATTTTTTTAATATATTATATACATATATGATTCATGAAGAAAAATATATTAGTCACGAAGAATGACGAATAACGAACTCCAAGTATTAATTTTTTTATACTACTTATACACTAAGTATATAAATTATTCTTTATTAATGATATCATTTAGGGCAAAATGCATTTTTTGACATGTCAAATATTTGATGTCAACCACCAATATTTACACAAAAAAGCTCTATGTGCGTCAAAAATTTTAAATTTTACAAAATTAATGACGAAGCAAAGGAAATGCAGCGTTTTATATATTTTTTTCGAGTCCTTTGATAGCCGGTGGATTTAATATCGTCCAATTTATTCCCGAACGAATATGCTTTTTGATGAAAATATTTTGTATTAATAGAGCATGGCTTTGTTTCAATTAATTCATATTAATATGTCATCATTGAACATTGACACTATAAAATAGTCATCCTGATTAAAACAATGGCGGAAATTAAAACGTGTAACAAATTGTTTTTCTATTTTTACAATGTGTCAATATCGATTGTTTGGCGTTTGAATAGGAATCATTTATATTTAATAATAATATTATACAATTATACGTTGAATTGTTATTGTGATATAATCAATAATAGGGTTTTCAAGAATTTTTTTATTTGGTGAAGTGCGCTTTTTTCTCATAATTTGTATAGTTTCTCATTAAGCAGCGTTTTATTTTCATATAAATTTTGTTACTCATTCAACGAGTTGAATGACCAATATTTAGAACGAGACTATTTTATTTATTAAATAATAAATACTATTTAATCGAAATCGTAGTAGTTACGATCTTATTGAAAACTGCGTAGGTTACCATGAAAAATATTAAAGTGCTTGTATCTACGCGTCAAAAATCAAGAGACAAATCGCCACAAAAATGAAAATTTAATCAATCCAAGTGATTTCAAAATAAAATACAAATTAACCAAATTTCACATTGATAATTTAATAAGACTAGGCGAATACTTGCGCCATCTATTCGCCGATCAATTTACTTCAATGCATCATAATGACATCAATCAATTATGCTCTACAAATGGTGTTAATTAAATTTTGCAATTTAAAAAAAAATGTAAATAATTGTATCTAAACCGTATGATTTCTGGATATCGTATGACGTAGGTACTTATTTTTTTTTTGATTCAACGATTATTAGAAAGCAGCAATTATCCATCTTAGTATGTTCAAATTTCCATTGAATTTTTAAAGAAATTACCATGATATTCATATTATAAAAAATATATAATATGATATAAATAAATAGCTAATTTAAAAAAAAAACATATTTGTAGCCCTTTTTAAGAACCGCATGATTAAATCAAATGTTTTTATTATAAATTTAATAAAAACAACACGAATGAATCACCTTCTTAAATTTATAATATCATCGAATGTATAATATTACAGTATGTAATTTTCCGCTACGAATATCGTAGGGCGTAGGTGGGTCTGACTACGACGCTACGCAGAGTCTACGCCACTACACATTTAAAAAAAAACGAAACTGAAATAACGTTTCGAAAATCTGCAGTTGGATTTTTTTTATCATAATTCTCTATTTGTTCTACTTCTCGGTTATTTCTTCATTTTAAAAACTCGTTTCACAAAATTACAACGTAGTAACACATGCTTTATAAATAAATGTCTTATGTATTTCATTATTTATTCACCATATTTCGTTCGTCCGTTTAATGGCAGATTTGATGTTAAATTTAGAAGTGTCTGAACGTAGACAACTTAGTTACAAATTTAACTAGACTAATCTTGAACAAATTTCACACCGCACTAGTCTCCTTATGTCGAAAATCACGTAAATTTATAATACGCTTGTACATAAACTTAATATCAGGATTATATTATACAATATTTCGATCGATTTCGTAGAAACCTACTTTTTATATAAATATATATATATATATATATATATATATATATATATATATATATATATATATATATATATATATATGAATCTTTTTGAATAACTGATGACATATTCTCAAATACGCAATCGATAAATTAAAAATCATAAATGTAAAATTGAAAACATTGTCGATGAAGTCAATATTTTTATATTTATTCGTTAAAGGCAATTTGTAGAATTTTTTATCTAGACTAAAGAATAATATTTCCTTTAAACGTTACACAGTTTCTCTATTTATTTACTTTTTCATTTCCATATTTTCATTCCGGACGTTGCAAAAGTCTTTAGACAGTGTCGGGTTTATTTTATTTATTTTCCGTTTTACTGAAACTCAATAATCTTATTCGACTGCGCAAATAATATTATTCAATAAATAAAGGCGAATGAGATTTAAAAAATTGAGAGTCGACAAACTAATTTCGTTCGGGTTGTTATTTATCAAATTACAATACTTTTTTAATTATTCCTTTGACGTGATATTTTCATGTCTATTTAGATTGGAGAGTAATTTGAGCAGAAAATAAATATTTAACGGCTGTCTCGAAAATATCTAAAAAAATTCACGTACAAACAGTGTATTATTTACATTTTTTTGTTATTTGACAATTTTGACGACTTCATCAACTGTACATAGTTAAATTATGTGGAAAATTAAACAATAGTCATTGTGTAGTTTT
Organism: Agraylea sexmaculata; assembly: GCA_022606485.1. Classification (NCBI taxonomy): domain Eukaryota; kingdom Metazoa; phylum Arthropoda; class Insecta; order Trichoptera; family Hydroptilidae; genus Agraylea; species Agraylea sexmaculata. The sequence continues at coordinate 84,006 of JAGTTH010005948.1, read as the reverse complement.
GTTGATTAATCGGCATAACTATATAAATCGGCTTCATAATCGCACTTTTTAATTTTGATGAATGTGTAGAGTAAATGTCACACTGGCGAGGCTAGATTAATCACCAAAATCCATGTTACGAAATAGACATTTACCCCACAAATACATACATGTAAAAAACCATAGAAATATAAATATTGGTATAAAAACTATGCTTTTATATCCCGTCCAGTGCATGATTCCCTCAATAAATAAGTTTTTTTAAATTTCAGCTTGTTTATATTTCAATTTGCCATTTTAGGCTTATTTTGAAATTGTATGATTCATAAAATTGCATTGTTGTAAAATGTATGCTTTATATCACCCTTCACTTTATGCTTTTATCGCTATTTTAGCAGCGATTACCGTGGTTATGCTTTTTAATATCATTTTAATGACATTTTCGGACATTGGAATGTATATATATATAAATCTATAGTACAAAGAAATACTAGTATGTAAAGTTAATTAAATATCAGTATCCTATTTATATTTTGTACGAAGGCGTTCGGAATATGAAGGGGCGTTTTCTAATATCAAATATTCTTATATCGGCTCAAATTAATACGCGGATTTGTAACTAGTAATAATTACTAATATTGTTCAATTAGTAACTATTAGCAGTGATCAAGTAAAAAATTACCTCTAATCTAAGGTGAGTTCGGCCAGAATTTCGTAGTCTACTGTCGTAGCACTTTTTATTCGCCCTCACATGGATTAGTAAATCTTTATCTATTATTAAACTATCGAAAAGAATATTCAAAGACGCTCGTTTATTAATCAGTGAAATATTGACAGATAAATTACAGAGTAAGTTTGGTAACATTACATTAAATATTAAATCAATAATAACGCTTGATTTATTCTTCGCCCTCGGTGTGTTTATTTCTGGATGCCTATTTAATGGATATTTTCTATCAAAGATACAAATTAGAGAGGGGAAAATTCGTAGCATTTGTTCGCACTTAGAGAAAGGTACGTTTAAATTTACCCCCGGGGTCATCAAATGTCCTTTTGACGTCAATGAGGTTGAAATCAATGTTTTGTACGTAGTAGAATATAAATATAATTATTTCACCAACAAAAGCATATGTGTACAAAGGATATATATATTTCAAGTGGGTCAGAGGTGATCGTTTGGATTATAGACGTGTTCGGATTATTGAAACTCTACTGTGTTTGAAATACAGTAGAGCCTCGATAATCCATCAATACACTTTACCAATCTCGAATATAAACTAGATTGCTTATAGGAAGATCGTTTGCATTATCAAAATATTTATATCACTAAATAGTGTCTTTAAATTAATACATAAGGTTATTTAGACAATAAATACATATTTGCATTATTTATTTACAATATATTATTGTGTATAGAATAGAAAATGAGGTTAAATGGACCTCACTACATCATATTAATGCAAAATTGAATTGGGGGCCCATTTACCCACATTTGCTATTATATACATAGCTTTAAAAAATAATTATCCAGAGAGATAGAGTTAACAAATGTTTTTAGGGGCCACGGAGCTTTAAAAAATGTTAAAAAACGCTTATAATTTAGATGGTTTTACTATTATTTATTTTAAGAAGATATCGGGGGTATACTGCTAAAATGCACAAGTCACATTTTGACGATTGCGTTTATATTTGTTTTTTATTACTTTATCAAAACGCAATAAGTCGTATCATCAATATTTCTGGAGAAAAAATAATAACTTAATCAAATTTACATTTTTAGTTTCTGCCATAAGTCAAAAGTGATAATAAAATAGATAAAATTTTTAATAATTGTGTTATATTTGAAAAGATAAAATAAGTCATTGATTTATACCACATTGTGAATTATTTAAATATATACCATATACCATAAATTTATAGTAAGACTTTTTTTTATTAAATCGCCATTATTTCAAAACTATGAAATGTGACTTAGTGCATTTTGGCAGTAAACCCTCGATATTAGCATTATACTTTATATTCTTCAAACTGTGGGAAAAAGAAAGTATTTTTAATGCATTAAATTAAATTGGACAATTATCTCTCTTTATTTTTTATAAATAGTTTACACTTTTTATCTTATCTTCTTATGTGGAAATATTCGTAACTCAAGAACAAAAAGTGATTGAATTGTTATTTAACAAATATGTATATATATATATATAGGTAAACAAATTTAAATAATGATTACGTGTAATATTAAGCTTGTATCAGTTGTTGTCTTTAAAAGTCCAGATAATAAAAATTGGTTGAATTTATACAGATATTCCACTTTATACAGATTTCATAAAGTAGATGTTATAATATATACATTAATCTGCGTCTTTCATCTTTTTATTTCTCTCTTGTTAAATTTCGCAAAATGGACAGCAAAGAAATCCAAAGATATGTATTTACTTACTTTTATACGCCTCAAGGGCTTTGTTTTTAAAAGGTTTCTAAAAAAATTGTTTTTAAGACACAACAACGTGTTTATTCATTGTCTGTCGGTGATTTTAACTTCTACTAGTTATTAATATTTACCTTAAAATACAAGAAATCTAGAATAAGCCTGTAAATATTATTCCCTATGGACCCCGATTTTTTTTTTGAGCGGGATTTGAATCCATTAACACAGTATTTGTATTAAGCAAATTTTTGTTGTAAATTTAAAAAATATCGAATTGAAAACTTGGTGGTAGATAAACATATATAAGTGCAAAAGGTTAATATGTATAACCAGACCTAGTCCAAGTGGGTGCAATGAAGTGTTTTGACGTATTCGAGCTCTACAACTATATCCTTATTTTTATTTTTAATTAAACTCTGTGATATTTACCCAAAACAATATATGATATTATTATATTCGTATTAAAAACAAAGAAGAGCATCTAAAAACAATATTGAATCAAAATATTTAAAATATTTTTAAATATATTTAATTTTGATAATGCATGATAATTCCACATTTTTATACTCCATTTTTAAAATAATAAATTAATTCTAATCTATAAAAAAACACTTTCAAGCCAAAAGTAATATCAAAAATCAAATATAACCATCTAATTAAAAAACCAAGCAGAATTACCCTAAAATACCCTTAGAAAATTACCCTAGTTATATCTATAATTGTAGAACGTGTGTGTATGTTATATGTCTGTCTGTACAGATCCATCAAACATCAGTGTTACCATATGAAAGAATAATATTTTTTTACAATTAATACATATCTGAAATCTCGAAACGGGTATTTAAATGATAATAATATTAAATTAATACTAGATATATAAAATAATGCATAATTTATTTATTTTATTTATTTACATATAAACGCTCACAAGAGCTTTTTTTACATAACAGAACAAAAATTAACAGATAATTAATAAATGACGATTCTCAAAAAACAGTATTTATCGGGAGACTCCCTTTTTAAATATTGTGATGAGTGTTGTCTTCATATGAAAACCATATTAAATTATTTTATTTATAATTTACTTTGAACATCATCCGAATGAAAAAATAAACAACTTATTACCGTCCTATTGAAAAACCAAGCAGAACATAACAAAACATTTACAAATTAATAATTTCAATTAAAATTACCCTAGTATTATAATAAACATATAACCCGCGCAGTGTGAAGTGCTCCAAAGAACTTCAGTGCACCCACTTAGCCGATCACTGGTGATAATCAAGTAAACGAATACTTACTGATGAAGAGCTCGAATACCTCAAAGCACAAAAAATTAATTGTAAAAATTAGAATATTAATTAATGATTTATCTTTTTTTGAGTATCCTGTCTAAATACATCTTCAAAACCAAGCAGAATATTAACAAATTGAAAATTAAAATTACCCTAGTTTGTGTGTAATAATACCATTGTGTCGATTTCGAAATGTGTTCGGATTATCGAGGTCGTATTAAATAAATTGGGTATTGGGAAATCGGGGTAATTTTAACGTTTTTCTTTGAGTTTTGATTTCATTTTTGCTTTAAAGTGTTTTTTTTTATCGATTAGAAGAAATTTTTGATTTTATAAATGAAGTATAAAAATGTGAAATTGTTATGGATTATCAAATTTTTCTAAATTAAAATATTTTCAAATTATTAAATATTTTTAAATGTTCTGATTTGTTTTTAATACGAAGATAATACGTTTTTTGTTTTTTCATTCGAAAGAAGTTTCTATTAAAATTATTAATAAAATAATATAACGCGGTTTTCATATGATGACAATAGTTAAAAAGCGAGTCTCCCGATTTTAATACTGTTTTTTGAGAATTTTCATTTAATATGCATTATTAAATATCTCTAATATTATTTTGAAATTAATTCAATAATATTAGCATTAAAATACCCGTTTCGATATTTTAGATAGGTATTTATTATTATTAAATATATATATATATATATATATATATATATATATATATATATATATATATATATATATATATATATATATATATATATATATATATATATATATATATATATATATATATATATTGTTTTCTTCGTTTGAAACACATTTTTTACATGATGTTGAGAGGTATTATTGTGAAAGTAGTATTAACCGTACCTTTATATAATATTAATACTATAAATAAAATCAATCAATATAAAGAAAAACACACCCTCATCCCCGTTTACCCAAATTTCCACATACATAAATCGGCATGGATATATATATATATATATATATATATATATATATATATATTGTTTTCTTCGTTCGAAACACATTTGTTTACATGATGTTGAGAGGTATTATTGTGAAAGTAGTATTAACGTACCTTTATATGATATTAATACTATAAATAAAATCAATCAATATAAAGAAAAACACACCCTCATCCCCGTTTATCCAGATTTCCACATACATAAATACGTAAAATCACATACATATATATATATATATAGTATACATATATATATATATATATATATATATATATATATATATATATATATATATATATATATATGAATTTCAATTAAAATTACCCTAGTGTATTATAATGAAATATGTCAGATTGAACGCGCGTATATTTATTTGTTGTAATTAATATCGAATATAAAAGAGAGAGATATTGGGATGTGTATGTGTGTGTGGGTGTGTGTGTGTGGCTGTGTGTGTGTGTGGTGGGTGCGCGAGTGTGTGTGTGCGTGGTGCAAGAAGCAACAGGTGTGGTGGTGTTTGTGCGGCGTCGCGACGCTGTGTGTATGTATGTGTGTGTGTGTGTGTGTGTGTATAAGTGTACAGGTGTGTGTGTGTGTATGAGCGATGACTTCCCTCACTGTATCAGCCGCCACCGTCGAGGAACACCATGCCGAGGGCCGCGCGTCCAGTGTCCGCGCCCGCGTAAGTACACGATCTTTACACTATCACTTATTAGGTATTAATTAGTTATCACATTACCGTATCAAGGGGTACAGGTGTGTCGCTCACTTCCCGCACCTCTGCACGCATCCTATCGCTGCCTGTGCACAACATATTCTGCCGAAAACATTCATGCAATTCGTACAAATGTCTACAATTGTTATCTACAATCACGGCATTGCTGCGCTTTATTCAATTTAAATATCTTTGTTCAACAATTCATTTTATATCAAACCCGGATCTATCGTTTATTATACAATTTATGCTTTTTATCATTATTATCCAGCATTCATCGTTTATAATATTTAATTCAATATCAAGCCCATATACATTATACTCGATCTATCGTTTTTTTACTAAATTTTATTTAAAAAAAGGATCTTCATTGATTGTGTATTTTATAACAATTATACCACATTCATCGTTTATAACATTTAATTCAATATCAAGCCCATATACATTTTTTATTTTTATACTCAATCTATCGTTTATTACATAAATTTAATATAAAAAAGCATTTTCATTGATTGTGTATTTTATAATCCCGCATTCATCGTTTATAATATATAACTCACTATCAGGCCCATTTTATACTCGATCTATCGTTTTTTTTTTACTAAATTTAATATGAAATAGTGTCTTTGTTGATTATGCTTTTTATAATTATTATCCCGCATTCATCGTTTATAATAATTAATTTAATATCAAGCCCATTTACATTTTTTAATATTATACTAGATCTATCGTTTATTACCTAAATTGAATATATAAAAGTGTTTTTATTAATTATGCATCGTATTATAATTATCCCGCATTCATCGTTTATCGCATTTAATTCCATATATGTACATTTTGTAATATTGTACTAGATCTATCGTTTATTAACTAAATTTATTATAAAAAGTGTCTTTATTGTTTATGCATTTAATAATAATTATCCAGCATTCATCGTTTATAAGATTTAATTCAATATCAAGCCCATATACATTTTTTTATATTATACTAGATCTATCGTTTATTACCTAAATTGAATATTTAAATGTGTTTTTATTGATTATGCATCTTATAATAGTTATCCCGCATTCATCGTATATCGCAATTAATTCCATATATGTACATTTTGTAAAATTGTACTAGATCTATCGTTTATTATACAAATAATGTCTTCATTCATTATGCTTTTTATAATTATTATTCCGCATTCATCGTTTATATTATTTAATTCAATATCAAGCCCATATACATTTTTTAATATTATACTCAATCTATCGTTTATTACCTAAATTTATTTAAAAAAAAGCATCTTCATTGATTGTGTATTTTATAATAATTATACCGCATTCATCGTATATCGCAATTAATTCCATATATGTACATTTTGTAAAATTGTACTAGATCTATCGTTTATTACCTAAATTTAATATAAAAAAAGCATCTTCATTGATTGTGTATTTTATAATAATTATTCCGCATTCATCGTATATCGCAATTAATTCCATATTTGTACATTTTGTAAAATTGTACTAGTCTCATCGTTTATTAACTAAATTCAATGTAAAAAAGTGTGTTCGTTGATTTTGTATTTTAAAATAATTATCCCGCATTCATCGTTTATAACATTCAATTCAATATCAAGCCCGTTTTGTGTAGAATATTATAGATTTTGTACTTTTGTTCTCGATCTATCGTTTATTAACTAAATTTAATATAAAAAAAGCATCTTCATTGATTGTGTATTTTATAATAATTATCCCGCATTCGTCGTTTATCGCAATTAATTCCATATATGTACATTTTGTAAAATTGTACTAGATCTATCGTTTATTATACAAATAATGTCTTCATTCATTATACTTTTTATAATTATTATCCCGCATTCATCGTTTATATTATTTAATTGAATATCAAGCCCATATTGATTTTTTAATATTGTACTCGATCTATCGTTACTCCACTAAATTCAATATAAAAGAGTATCTTAGTTGATTATTTATCTTATAAAAATTATCCCGCATTCATCGTTTATTATATTTAATTCAATATCAAGCTCATATACATTCTGTACTCAATCTATCGTTTTTTTACTAAATTTTATTTAAAAAAGGATCTTCATTAATTGTGTACTTTATGATAATCATCCCACATTCATCGTTTATCACATTTAATTCCATATATTAACATTTTGTAATATTGTACTAGATCTATCGTTTATTAAATTTATTATAAAAAGTGTCGTTATTGTTTATATATTTTATAATAATTATCCCGCATTCATCGTTTTTATTTCATTCAAATTTAATTCAATATCAAGCTCATATACATTTTGTACTCGATCTATCGTTTATTACATAAATTGAATATATAAAAGTGTTTTTATTGATTATGCATCTTATAATTATTATCCTGCATTCACCGTTTATAATATTAAATTCAATATTAAGCCCGTTTTGTGTAGAATATTATAGATTTTGTAATTTTGTTCTCGATCTATCGTTTATTACCTAAATTTATTCAAAAATAAGTGTCTTCGCTGATTATGCATTTAATAATAATTATCCCGCATTCATCGTTTATAACGTTTAAGTCAATATTTTTTTACTATTGTACTCGATCTATCGTTTATTAACCAAATTTTAAATAGTGTCTTCATTGATTTTGTATCTAATCATAATCATACCGCATTCATCGTTCATAACATTTGATTCCGTATAAAGCCCATTTTATATACAATCTTTTTTGCTATTGTACTCGATCTATCGTTTATTAACTATATTTAATATAAAAGAGTGTCTTCTTTGACTATTTATCTAATAATAATTATCCTGAATTCATCGTATATAATATTTATTTCCATATCAAGCCCATTTTGTATTTAATATTATAGATTTTGTACTCGATCTATCGTTTATTACCTATATTTAATATAGAATAGTGTCTTCGCTGATTCATCATCGTTTCTCAAAAATAATAATCATTATAAAGAGATCTCGAATGACACCTTTTCCATTATTCAGATTACAATTATCCAAATAAATATTTATCTAGAATCCCTATATTGCTCAATTTCAATAAATATTATATTTCATTTATATATATTTGCCAAACAATGTTTTTTTTATATAATCGATTATACTATTATACTCGATAATATTAAATACATAAAATAGTCTTCGTATATTATGCATTTATTAATAATTATCATTTAATTCCATATCAAGTCCATTATGTATAGAATATTATAGACTTTTTACTATTATATTGGATCTATTGTGTATTACATATATTAATAAAATAGAAGAGCATCTTCATTGATTATGCATATAATAATTATTATCCCGCATTCATCGTTTCTCTCATTCAATTCCATCATCAGTCCATATTGTATGGAATATTATAGATGATGATTAAATTATATATGTCTCAAAACGAGAATACTTGTTATGAACGTTTTTAATATTGTATTAATTAAAAATCCTCCCAACGTCCCAAAGTCCTTTCAACTGCAGCATTATTTTGAGTGACGAGATCACTAATCACAGTCATTTGCGGCAAGTTAGTTCGCCTCTGAAAGTTTCTAAAGTTGGCGTTTTGACGGCTTAATCCGCAAACGTGATAACTTCAGTAAACTATAATGTGAAGGAGCAAAATAAAAGTATTTCATTGTCTCGTAAAATATATACATTTTTTTATATTTGGGAGTAGTTTTTCGTACAATTTTAGACATCACGTTTGAAGTGTAAGCCGTCGATATGATATTTTATTATTATTTGTGGATGATTTAAATATGCAGTTTTAATATTAATAATCTTAACTTATTGAAACCCAAGTTTTATCTCAATCAAAAGCTTTTTTATAAAGATATTATGTGAAAACTTGTAACAATGTAATGATTCTTATTATATAAAAGTTTTTATGTCAAATTTATAATGAATGAAATCGAAACCTAAATGTTTGAGTTCTTATATGTTATCTTGTAAAAAAGATAAACTTGAGTTACAATTAGTTAGCATCATTAACAGTAAAACTGCATATTTAACTCAAACAAAGGATACTAACATTATAGCTCAGGGGAAAAGATGTGTGGTTACAAATATTGTAATCATTGGTTCAAATCCCGCTTGAATAAAAAAAACTGTGTCGCGACTGAGATATTGAGAATAATAATAATAAGATCTTATCCAGGTTTACTCTGATTTCCTGGATTATAAGGTGAATACTGAGGCGATTATTAAGTAAAAGTGACTTGCGAAACTGTAATAGTTTATCGACAGGTAAATTAGATAAGCTAACACAATGCTGTGTTTAAAAACCGAATTTCAAACATCTCCTTAAAAAACGCCCGGGCGTATAAATAAATAAATCAATTGTTAATACATACATTTAGTTTAGTAGATACGAGAGCAAATTTTGTAGGTGAAAAATACACTTTGAGGTACAATATTAAATAGTCTTGCAGTGTGACTAATCACGGCCGTTATAAAGAAGCTACTGATTCCTTGAGATCATCTTTCATTACTTTATCGACGAAAAATATTTAATTTTTGTTTTAAAAATTCAAATCAATAAAGGTGTTTTATTAAATTTCACACTAGAGTCCATTCTCTGAGATTTAATATAACAATTAAATATAATTAATTATATAAGTAAACGATAAAGCCCTGGAATTAAGTTTATATGTAAATTTGACGAGTGTTTCAGTGTGAAGAGATCTTCTCTTTGTCGCTTGTCATAACGAATGGACAATAGATTAAATTTAAAGATATAGCCCTTGTCCATTTAAGATATAAATATTTTAAAAAAACTTATATTTTAGTGTTTATTTATTTTTGAATTCTTTTGCACTACCATCAAGCGATAGATGATTAATTTTAACATTCGTCAAAACTCTTCATATGATACATTTTTAATTAGTCTACACCTCATAAACATCAAACACGGATTAAAAATAATTTATCTTAACTCCCATATTTTATTCATACAATTTGTTAATACAATTATAATTGAATATGATGAATGCGGCATTACTTTATTAGAAATTTGCAATTGAGCAAACAAACGATGTATTAGGTTACAAAAAAAACACATTCAAATCAACAAAACAATGAATGTGAAAAATATACTTCCATGAAGTACAATTTCTTAGTATGCCTTCAATATTTTCCATATAATTAGCTTAAATATCATAATTCTACTAAACTTCTACGTAACTACTAAACTTCTACGTACTACTTCTACGTAACTCTCACAAACGATGAATAGAGGCAATTTTTTTTAACTTCAATCTGTCAATATTGTTCTTTGTTAATAAACGATCAATGCGATTTAAAAATAATTGGGTCAGTATCACAAACGATGAATGCGGGTTGGAATTTAATATAAACTTCATTCCTAACCAAATTTGCAAAGAAAATAAGAAAGTTTCAATTTCCATTTACTCAAGTTAAATTAGACTATTTTAAAGAATTGACTAAAGCATTGATTTCTTCTCACAAACTTGCTAAAACCTCACAAACAATATATGCGGGTTTGTAACTAACGATTTCGATTTATTGAAGGTTTAATCTAATCGTATAAAAGGCTTTTACTTAAATATTACAAACGTTGAATGCGGGTCGATGGTAAATTAAATTCGCCTACGCGATATCAACCAACGATGAATAGAGGGTTGATTAGTGATTGATGGAAAAGTATAAATAAAATAATTGTTTTCATTTGGCAAAGGACCTGTAGCTGCTTTATTTATAATTTTAATAATCATATTAATTCTGTAACATGTTATTTGATTAAACAAGGAATTTAGCAATACACAGTTGGTTTGCGGATAATATTTTACATTGGTGCGTGGATTGAATATTGCATTATAAATTAACTATTAAATACCAATCTATCATCACACGTCCAATTTGATTAATTTCATAATTGAAGCATTTAACTGTTAATTTCACAATGTCAGTTTCAATAATATTATTATGTTATCGTTTTCAGAAAGAAAGCTCGCCGCGGAAGACCAAAGAAGAAGAAGGAATTGGTGAGTGGAATTGTTTGTAAAATGTATCATCTTAAATGAAGAGAAAATGATTGATCCGTTCGTTAATCATATAAAAATAATCATATTGTCATTGGCTGTATTATTATATAATGGAGTAATTTTAATTGAAAAGTTTTTTTGTTGTTCTGCTTGGTTTTTGAATGGGACGGTAATAAGTTGTTTATTTTTTCATTCAGAACATGTTTGATTTTTTTAAAGTAAATTATAAATAAAATAATTTAATACGGTTTTCTTATGATGACAACACTCATCACAATATTTAAAAAGCGAGTTTCCCATTATTAAATATCTCTTATATTATTTTCCAATTAATTTAACATTATTATCATTTAAATACCCGTTTAGAGATTTTAGATATGTATTAATTATAATAAAATATTATTTTTCCTTCTGGTAACACTGCCTGTCATGCGTCACTCCTTTTGAATATTATTTATAAAATATAACAGTTTACCATTAAATACCTTCTATTGGCAGAGACCTGAAATGTGTTATAGATAATATATGAATCTACATTAGTTGCCGATCAAATAGGACTATTTTACTATTTGTAAAAAGTGTAATTTAATAGGTTAAATGATGATTTAAAATAAAGCATATTTTCATTGACTTGATACATTTGTAAGAGCTTCTAATTTACGATATAATATAGTGTTTGTTCCAGTCAGAATCATTTAAATGAATTGATTCAATAATATAGTATCGGGAAAACATTAATATGAGGCGATCTAATACTCTTATTATTATATATTTTAGATATGTATTCATTGTAGTAAAATAATTATATAAAATATTATTATTCCATCTGGCAACACTGATGGTTGAGGGATGCTTGCGTGACAAGTTATTTTCTTAATATTAAATAAATGCCATGACGCCTTCTCTATTTACGGAATTCCCTTATAAAGGGTTGGCCTTGGCCTTTAGGGGAGAATATAGTTTCCCAGGCCACTCCACAACAATGAGAGTCAGCTTCTTGGATCGAACCCGAGAGTCTCTCTCTAAAAAAATATCATAGTCGAGAGAATATGATATTTTTTTTACATTTCTATGTATTATCTATTGTGTGTATGAGTTATACAAGCAATTTTTAGCATACTAAGTATAGATTATTATAAATAGGACTGTATTTATTTATATACTATGGCGCCGTGTTAGCGACACAATATGGGGGCTCGTAGTGCCGTTTAATATCGTTTACGCCACATTTGCTTGTAGCTGAATAATCGCTCATACTATGAATTTAAATCTTTCGATAGCGCAAATAGTGAATGATAAAATATGTATGGCAAATTCGGAATACAAATCAATCCCACGCACTTTTTCATTCGATTAAATGTGCGAAAAGCCTTCATGGTCTGACAGTCAAATAAACTAAAATCGAGTAGGCAGACTTGAGGTGGGTGAAAATCTTCCACATTTCCCTTGTGTGTCATTTATAATTATCCAAACTGATTCGCTTGAATGCTTTTAATATTGATAATACGTTCACAGCAACCATCAACCATTTACACGGTAATACTCTTACATTAGTCCAGTGCAGTGATTATCCTGCTCTTCCTGTCTGCCTGTTGGTTTAGCTTCTGTTGTTTAGCCATGTATAATAATATAATCCCTCTCTGGATGTATTGCACTTTATCAATCAATAATCATCAGCAGATCAAACGTAGACAGCTTTTGTTATAGATTTTTTCCGACGTGAATCTACCGACACTCTCAATATGAGTGTTTTTTTTTATTATTATTATTAAGAGAACACAGTCTGTATTGTCTGTGTACATATTTAACCACACAGTTTTCTACAATTGAAAACCTGTTTTTTCACCCTATTAACCGAGATTTGGATGCCACCAATCAGATTTTCTTAATACTGTCTCTATTCACCCCATCCTCATTGATGAATAAAAACAGCGCCAATATCATTTAATGGGATATAACCTTAGTCTTTGTTTTTTTATATGTGTAGAGCAAATATCAAATATAATACACGTTTGCGATGTGACCAATCATATCCGCTAGTAAGTAATCTGACCGTGATTTCTATATTTTTAGTAAAAATGTCAGCTGTGCAGTGCTCTACTATTGTTAGCAATTGAAAACCTTCAATGTTCAATCAAAATGTTTATTTATTCATTGGTTTATATATATATATATATATATATATATATTGACACAACAACGTGTTAATTAATTGTCTGTCGGTGATCTTAACTATTACTAGTTGAAACTAGAGAAAATTGATCATGCCAAAATATTTTATTCATAGTAATATAAATGGTTACAAGGATAAAAGAAAATTCCCATAAGAACAACCCAAACCGGATGATTAACTATCTGCGACAACTATGAATAAAAAAATACTGAACCTACTTAAAGATATCAAATGGTTTTATAATATTCAGAATTTTCATATAATAAAGTGCTGCTTAAAAAAATAAGCAGACGGACAATGTTTTTTGTGAAATTGTAATTATTTATATCTATTCCCCTCTTTTTTTTCAATTATTCTTGCGATACCCTATCACCCCCCAAAATATTCTCAGTTATTTCAAATTCACCCTGTATAATCTTCTTGTGAATATCAATTGAACCAATCAGAGATTTTACACATTTTTACATTATATTAAATTGAAATAATTCGAATAACCTCGAATCCAGCCTGAGATGATTGGTATATCGAGGTTAATAATTTATTTTCTTCGGAATTATTTCGCTTTAGTACTTATCATTTATTTAGTATTGATTAAAATTTTAACCAGCGTAATAACTCAGGGGATAAAAAGTATGCCTACAAATACTGTGGGTTCAAATCTCACTCAAGTCAAGAATTTTTATTATTTATTTGATCGGTTATTATGACTGGGAGATCGCGTATAATATTAATAAAATCCCGAGCGATCGTCTTGATTTTATTAATTCCCCTGTAATGTAAGACATGTAAAAAATGTCATTTCGAACAGACTTCGGATGCAATGTTATCAGAAAAATGCGTATCAAAAGATATGTGTAATTTTTACAGGCATGCATTCTTTTGCTAGAACGAATTCCCCGAGGGGGAAATGCCTGAAAGAGACTCTTTTCACTTTGTGCAGTTTTAAAAAAAATAAATATCATTGTGAGATATTTTACTGCATGATTTTAGACAATGTGTTGATTTGTGCTTAATTTTTCTTTATTATTTATATTTTCAAAACTTCAGATACATCTCTCCAAAAGAAATCTTGCGAATGATCCTCTTTGAAAATTTGATATTAACAAAAAATATATAAAACGCCGAGAAAATGTTCTGAATTTTTGAAAAATGCTTATTTTGTGTTGCCATAACAAATGTATATAATGTATATAAAATCGATGGGTTGGTGGACACTTATTGTATATTAATAATGTGGTTCAAATCCCGCAAATTTTGGGAGATCGGGAATAATATTAATAAAAATCCCGATTATCCAGGTTTACTCTGATTTCGTGTATTGTACGTCTTTATCCAGGTTTACTCTGATTTCCTGTATTGTAAGGTAAATACTGATTATTAAGTCGGTGACCTGTGTAACTAGTAATAGTTAAGATCACCGACAGACAATTTATTAACACGTTGTTTTGTCTAAAAAAACCCTCGTCAGGGCGTAAAAAAATAAATAAAATATGTTCGTAATATAGCCAGATAGTTATTTATTAAGTTTATAGTATATGAATTTAGTTATTGATTGAATAAATAATTATACAACACAATTGCGATATGTACGCTCGGCAATCGTCGCCTGTAGCTAGGCAAGCCGGCGAACAGGTGTAAATATTATTAAATCTACGCATTGCTACCGATTTATTGATATTATATTCTAAAATAAGAATAATACTATTGTGTTAATAATTATGGTAACATGTTTTATGAAGCTTGTTTATTGGATGCCCTCAAATCAACCCCCGACGCCCGTCAAAAATTATTTACATATTTTTTAGATTATACGGAAATTTTCCATCTTAATCGATAGTGAAGTTCATTCATTTGAAAAAAAATTTAGTTAAAGGATTTGAAAGATTCTTCATGAAAGAGTCTTGAATCGTTGTGCATACAATATAAGGTATTTTACCTTTATATTGCTATTTGTATTGAATTCCATAATATACATACAAGCTTATTCAAAAAGAATGAACTCTTCAATTATGAAAAATTCAATCTCAAGAACTATTAAGACTGAAAAAATATTTTATATATTATAAGAGGTAGAATATAATACCTTTGTAATATTACAGTATGCTTTGCAGCAGCATCGTTCGTTTTATCAAATACACGTATTAAAAGTGAAAAATAAATCAATAAAATGGTACAGCAGAGAATACGTGGGGGGGAACAAATAGACAGAAATAAAGTTAAGCTCGAATTCAAAGGGAAAATAAATAAAATACAGAAAATCAAACATATAATCTATCAGAAATAAACCCGTATGCGGATAAATACGCTCGTAATTTTATTCAATATATTTTGTATGCATTTAAATACCTATATTATTAAATCTATCGACTATCTAGTTTTCAAATTGGTATTTTAAAGTAAATCAACATTTTTAAATTTGCTTGCTCATAATTTAACATTTGGTAAAATATTCTTTTAATTATATATATAATGGTTTTTTGTATCTTGGTGTGAATTGTTTCTAACAATCAACATATATATTTTTTATTATTGAAAATTTCTTGAACCTATAATAACTTTTAATAGATAAGGCGCGTGACAAATTCTGTGGTCATGGGTTCGAATCCCGCTCGATAATAAAATTAATTTGATCGGTTATTTCGACTAGATCGTGCATAATATTCGCGATATATTAGCAGACCATACAACTGGATGTATACATATCAAGATGGAGGACTAAGCAGATGAGTCTGACTGAATCGAGAATTCAGACTGACATTTATCACTTGGTCCACCATCTTAATATTCATACCAGCTTCATAAATAAAAGGATAAGGCGCAAATCCAACTGGGAGATCGGGAATAATATTAATAAAATCCCAATCGATCGTCTTGATCTAGGTTTTCTCTGATTTGCTGTATTGTAAGGTAAATATTGATTATTAAGAAGGTGACCTTTGTAACTAGTAATAGTTAAAATCACCAACAGATAATTATTTAACACGTTGCTGTATCTAAAAAATCCCTGTTTTAATGAGATCGATCATAACGGACAGTTGTTTAAAAATTGTCAAACTCTCGAAAAATTGCCAATTTATTATATATATTTGAAGGAAATGTATCAAAAGAAAGCAAGGCTATATATTATATATTTTTTCTTTATTATTTAATTTAAATTGAAACAATTTAATGATGGCATAGTGGTCAAATCTTGTGTGGCAATGTCTATATCTGAAGACTCATCACGGGAATGGAAAACCAACCACATTAATTATTCCCGATAATTGTCTCTACTAGTTTATAAGGGACTTCACAATATATGTGCTTAAAATAAACCAATCCTCAAGACAAGATTGGAATTTTAACGTGTCATTTAGTCAAATTGACAAACATTCACCTAAAAAGAAATCTATATTACTTTGGGCTTACAATAGATATCGGGTTTGATTCTACCAGCACAGTTTTTAAGTCTTGGCTTTTTACATGGCTTTATATTTGCTCATATAAGAGTTATTTCTGAAAATATGTTGTTTGATAATTTTTTTGTAGACTGGTCGATTTTTGGTGGTTTGGTCCCTCTTGAACATTTTAATTACTACTTTTTTTAAATAATAATATACGATAAATGTATACGGATATACAAAAATTGATTACTCAAACGCGTCTGGAAATATTGTCGGTTTTCTTTGCTGAGTGTGTAAATCCATTTCGCCAACACAAAAACTGAGTCAAGCTTTATGACTAAACATTTTTAAAAATCATAATTATATCTTTATAAAACCCATATCAAATGAAGTTGTTTTTATTTCTTGTGGTTAAATGTATATGCATCAATTTCAATATCAAAAAATCAAATATTAATGTTGGATTGACGCAGTCTGTAAAGAAAGCCAACGATGTGGTAAGTCTCTATTGAAATATTAACAAGCTTTTGAATAATAAATTGAGTATAAAAATATTGACGACATTGGTATATTAATTTGTGGGCGAAAATAATATTACCTACCGACGACATCAAATATTATGACGTCTAACAACTTTTTTCATATTATTTTAATATTCATTCTCCCTGCCTCTATTTATAAATGACCTCTAATTATCATATTTCCAAGATACTCGATTTTGCCTCCGAACTACCAATAGGTATATCGATTTATGAGATTCTGGAAGCTTTCGATTTAATTTTATTCTTATAAACCTGCATGCTGTATATTATTTTATAGGACATTGTTGAAAATCCTTTGAGAAGGGCTTCGCCCACAAAGGAAGGCACATCCTTTTTAAAATAATAAAAATACACCACAATATGTCTTGATGCTAATAACGTATGAGGTTTTTCATTTTCTTCACATGCTTGCAATTTGCATCGGATCAAAGAGACTGAACGGAGAGCTTTAATTTCGAGGCTTGCAAATTGCACAAATAACGTTACTTCAAGGGAAAAAAATATACGAAATGACTCACAGTGGTTATTTCCATGAAAAACATATCTACAAATTTATATGTATAAGCCTCTGACTCTTCTCCTTTTTGTAGATGTGATTTCGTGTTGCTGACCGAATAATTATCGAATGAATTGAGTTAGCAACTAAACTATTCTGAACCAGTTAATATGAAAGTGTCAGCGGGATTCAAACCCAGAAATAATATTAGCCACTTAATTAAATTAGTCATCGACGCCTTCTCATAAAGCATTACTAATATCACTATAAAAACTAGAATATCAATATAAAAAAATCATAAGCTTACAGTTTTTTTTTCTTATATTCAACAATAAAGATGGGGTAAATGAAAACATTATTAATATACTATTAAATTAAATTCCAACATTGTCCCCATTCACCCCATATTCATAGTAAAATACATTTCAAGAATAGAATTGTGCTAGATGGACTTTTGATTTATTTTAAGGGTATCTCTAAAATATAACAAAAAAATAATAAAAAATAAACGGTTCGGGTCCGTTCAATACCATCTATATTGGAAGGCCGGACAAGTGGATGTATGAAGATGGCGGACCAAGTAGACGATTCTGAGTGAGACAATTAGTTTTGCCACTGACAAACTCATCTGCTTGGTCCGCGATCTTGATATTTATACATTCACTTGCCCGGCCTTCCAATATCGGTAGTGTCGATTGGATACGCCCTTTTTCCGTATAACAACTATTGTAAATAAACTATAAAACACTAAAGACAAAATAAAATATAGAATGTTTTACTCGTTTATCTCGAAACTGACAATTTCAGCGGCTATATTATTAAAAAAACTAGGCCAATAGGGTGATAAAACAGGTTTTCATTTATTCACAATTGTAGAGTATTGCTCGGCTTACATTTTTATTATGTGGTAAAATGTATTTGAATTTTCGGATAACAATTTTATAACAATATGGCCTTCTAATATATCGGTTCGCTATTAATAATAATCTACTGTCATTCCACATAATCTGAAATGTCTGTATCTTAAACGAAACCCAAACTGTCTAATTTTTAAATATGTACTCTCAATTAGTAAAAAAATGTTACCAAACACAATTGTTTGCTGTAATTTGGTTTATCCCTAATGATAATATCATATAGTTATTATTTTTTAGATGAAATAAGATTTGGTTTTCGTCAAATTTATCATAAATTCGCCCTGCGGGATATGAGCTATTAATTCAATAGAAATGTATGTACATATTCGAGTATCTCAATTCGGTACTTGATTGCTATCAATCTTCGAGTTTCAATGGGTAAAATATGAAAAATAATTATCATCAATTATCATTATAATATTGTATAAAAAAATATCTATCTGGCAGCCGCTCTGGAAATATATAATATGAGATATTCAATCGGAACGAAAATAATAATTCCTCATTCAATCATATTGTAAAGTTAGGTTACAAAGTAACTTGAAATATTTACAAATACAATATACGTTAGTTCTGTGGTATTATCCTTTAAAATAAATATATTTGTTTGGTAATATCGGAGAAGAATGCCTTTATATAGGGTTTGTAATTTCTTTGTGCATTCACTTTATATATGAAGCCCTTGAGAAAGCATCTGGAGTATTTATATTTTAACGTCTCTCAGTAACGTGGTTATAAAAATAGGGTAGGTACTGCAGTTATGATCTATGTTTAAAGAATATTAAATTTAGCAGGGCAAAAAATAGGTCAATCAAATAAAGTAATGTAGAACACTATACAAGTTAAATAATACCTATTGTTTAATTATTTATACATTGTAAATACACTCAAATATATTTAACTGCACAGTTAAATAATGTTAGGTACAAAATTCAACTTTTCAAAGCCAGCTGTTGAGCGTCATCTGTTGGGCGACCTTATAATTAAAATATGACCTAATTTATTTTCTTTGTAATATTGAAATATGTTTGAAAATATGTTTTTTTTACATCGTCGTAGTTTCAAATTAAATTGGGTAATGGATTTGCGATGGTTGATTTGTGAATTTTTATCATGGCAACATCGGATCGTTGGAGGGTTGTTCGCGTGTGTAAAAATAGCTAGCTAAGGCCTGGATTTAATCGATCGCCCTGCCCGGGACCTTGTATTCGTTGTACAGCACAAAACATATATGTATATTGAAAGCATTCAAACATTTGCATATTTTAATTCAAATACTAAATAAATATTTACTTTTTGAGATACGTTTTCAAAACATTCAACATTACTATCAATACATTTTAAAAAGATTTTCGTGTCCAAATAATTATACATGTTTGTCTAATTGATGTTTTTTCTCTTTTTTTGCAGGATCCTGATTGGGTAAGGCGATAATTTGTTTTATTTATTATTTTTAAGTCGTCGTTTGTATCACGGCGGAGGAAATTTCTTCCGCCGTAGTTTGCATACGCAAATAAGTTGTTTTAAAACGTTGGCGCGCTGAATATTAAAACATATTCAAATGATTTTCACAAATTTTGCTATGTATACATGACACATTTGAACATTGTTTTAAATGTGCATTTTGATTGCAACTTTGAAATGATGGTTTGTATATTTGATTTTTTTTTTTTTTTGTTTTGTTTATAATAAACGGTTTTCGTATGAAAAGAAGTGCAATGCAAAGTTGTCACCCGCATATAGTGTTGATTTAACAACCATAAAGTGCGTAAAAAGTGGACACCTGCGTTAGCACATAATGAAATTCTTGTTTGGAGCGGGAGGTTCGCGGCTTTTCTGTTTTGTGACAGTCGGACAAATAGGCGGGGTCTCCTCGTCAAATTGACCAGGTGTTTCTCGGTTGGTTTTTGTGTTTGATTGAACCGTGGCTGACATATGCGATATATGTCAGCGCGGGAATTACTTCCCCTCTATATTGCGCCAACGTCAAATAGAGGTTAACACAATCAGGATTATAGCTCCACCCTCGCCCGAAATTCCACTGTTATGTTCCGAAGATGCCGTCGTCTCGTCCCAGAGGCACGGTCGGGGCTCACGGAGTGCAGCGAGTCCCGCCCGGCACCCCCATGTCCGAGAGACAGCAGATGGCCCTTCTCATGCAGCTTACGTCGCAATCAAATCAATCAGGTAAGCCACAAAATCACCCACATCATCAAATTGTTCAACACCAATCACCTTTCATTAATAAGCCTTCTGTGAGCTTCTCAACTTGTGCCAAATTGATCAACACACGCCAAACTTACATCCACAATCCCCAATCACCTTATCTTAATTCAAAACAACTGCTTTTTACCATTCAAACCATAAAACAAACATCTAACACATTTTACACTCTGTATTTGTTACCTTATATCGATGGGTCGGTTACACAATAACGTATCTACAAATTGACAGTTTACAAATACAATGGAATTTTTTTCATTCTCCTTAAGCTTCGTTTTATCGACGATGTTTTTCGCAGATTTTGTTTATATAAAGGTTCAGAAGCACTCATATTATATATTTGTGGAGCTTAGGATCAAGTACTTGGTATAAGGAATACAATATGATAATCAAAATTGTTATAATTCCTCCTAAGTTTTAGTGAAATCATCAGTGTTAAAATCAAAAGTATCCAATTCCAAAATATTTTAGTATCAAACATGCTCTATTCCAAATCCGATCAATGAAATCAAAATTTGTAGTTTTAGTAATAAATTTTATTTAATAGTTTTGTTCATTTTTACACACAATATCATTTCAAAATCCGGCCCTTATTATTTTTTTTTTTTTACAAAATCAACCTGTTTCAAATAAATTATTTTTCAAATGTAGCCAATTCGACTAGATTGGGATCGAATTGAACCAATTCAATTTGTTTTTTCAAAATATCTATCTAAATATATCATATTTGATAGTTATATGGATTCCAACAGTATATGTATACATAAAATTGAGATGTAGGTTCTCTGTTATTCCAGAGAACTGTTTTCTTATTTAATAAAATAAAATAAAAAATAACCTGATAGGTATTTGCCATAATATCTCTATTTTTTTTGTAACTTTAATTTCTACAACATTTTGCCAAATATCTCAATTCTACAAAAAGTGAAATAGACTAACATTGATCACAAGCTCCACATTTGTCCATAAAGTATAGACATAAAAAATAAGTGAACACAAATTAATAAAGCAAA
The DNA here is from genome assembly GCA_022606485.1 of Agraylea sexmaculata. Lineage (NCBI taxonomy): Eukaryota > Metazoa > Arthropoda > Insecta > Trichoptera > Hydroptilidae > Agraylea > Agraylea sexmaculata. Next base: position 61,849 of record JAGTTH010005948.1, on the reverse strand, counting down.
TTTTATATTAATTACAATTAATCCAGAATACAATGTTCCAGAATCCAGAGTACAAAAAAATTATATCATCCACTAAGGATATTGCAAGTTTATATTATGCTTTCCTAGATACTGTTCAAAATTCGATATATAGATGTCGAAAATAGGCAAAAGGAATATTGAAAATTCATTATATCGAGTTTTTTGTCAATATTTATTGATAAAACTATATAGAGGTAAAATTATAGATCGAAGTGTCAAGGGGAATTAAAATATTGATTTATTTATTGAAGTTCCACTGTAAGATCTTTATAAATAAGCTTCTGATATAAATACATCTTATTTTACACTTTTTTTTTGTATTACTGACCCATCAATATGACACAATACTTTCATATTATCAGTTTTATCGATCCAAGAAAATCGAATATTAAGTACAGGAATACCTCGCTTAGTCTTGATTTTCTACAGTCCGGTATTATAAAGTAAAAAAATACATTTTTTTTGCATGGAAGTATGGAACAATATTAAAATAAATTTAAAAATTTTGGATAAAAAAATATTAGAATTTATTTTCATCTATCTATCACTTTTTTCGGATTGCCAGTTCCATTGTTCTGGGTATACCCAGCACCGATTTCAATCGCCATTATACATGTGAGTACAAAAACAAAACCTAAAAGCAATTCTGTATCATAAAAAAATTACCAGTTTTTTTTAATGTATTATTAGTCCATTTTCAAAGTTGTCAGGATATTATCAGAAGCAATTACCCAGACTAATGGAGGTTTTCCTATGTACTTAAAATACATGAATTATCATCTGATATAACAAAGCTATCCTATCGAATAATCAAAACACATTTAATACCTGTCATTAATATAAAATGTTTATATTGAAGACAGAAAGGCATTCTAACGATATATTGATCTGTTTTTTTTAACAGATTAACTTCTTCCATTTATTTATTTCAATAATACTGATGACTCTTTACAAGTAGTTTAAAACACTCAAACTCTTTTCTCATTAAAACTTATATTCATTATTTTTTGTTTAATCACACATCATCACTACAATTATTTTGATCACATACAATATTCACGGAGTTAAGTACATAAATTAACGACAAAGCCAATCTTTTGTGCATTTTATTTTTACAATTTCAATAAAGGTGTCAGATTTTAATTTGATTATAACCATTTTATTGAAAGTGTCACCGTTCTTTTGTTGAAATGTCAAAAAAATTATAATCAGTCTATATTCAACACTTTTACCATATTTTTTAAATGTAAGATAATATTTACATCCAAGTACTGTAAATTGTTTGTATTATAATATATTTATATTATTTTATTGGATTTAAAATAAGTCGATATTTATCTAATGGTCAAATCATGATCAAAACCTGAGCTGATAATGAATATAATGAAGTGGGAATATAAATTTTAATATATTTTCAAATAAATATTTCATTCAATGGTTAATGGGAACATTGAGTGATTTAAAGAGTTTCAATTGGTAATTGATGCACAAAGAGATCTCAGATTATTTAACCTTTTCTGAACCAAGTTCTAAATATTTTACACAAAGCTTGGAATTATTTGTTATGTATTATAAATTCCTAGATCAATGACTTTTTTTTCAAGTCTCCGGTGTAGTTATATCTGAATTTACGATGTTAGATTGAATAAGTGTTTGTGAATCACAATCTGAAACTATTTATTTTATTATACATAGCTTCAAGTGGATCACTTGTATTCAGCAACTATAATATAAAGCTAAACTATAACTAAATATTGCTTTTGTTAAAAATCTATATATCAAATTCTTAGTCCGAAAACCACTTATTTTTGAATTTACATTACTGCATTTTTTTGAATTTTTAAATTATGCACATCAACCAAATACATTTTGCTTTGAGTTTTAACTTTTTTCTCTGCATTTTTTTTTTCAATTACATTTTGCGAAAAAACTTCTTGCGTTCATGCTAATTATTCTTTAAAATTATTCCTGCGTTTATTATATTTCCAATTGCCAACTTATATTATAATCTAAAAATCAACAATTGTTGATGATTGATTATATAAAAGTAGTGTGTACTGCTATAATCAGACTTAAAATCAATATTAGAGTTCTTTTTAAAGAAAAAAAATTGATTGATTAAGAACAGTTTGTTTAGAATCAAGAAAAAGTTGTTGCGTGAAATGCAATTTCATTTTACATCCATTTTCTTCAGTATGTCAATAACGAAGCTGTACTGAGGGAAATATTTTGCTTTAATTTAAAATTACCATTTATTAGAATTGTATATGAATTTAGTTTGTATATTGTGACAAAAGGAATTTTTTCACTAATAATGTAAATGTTACATATTTTTCAAGGTCTAACAGTCTACTTTTATATACAAAAACATGGTCGGTTGCAAAGGATTAAATATGCAATAAGACCTTGAGCTATCTAGAACTGCAACGTGATGGTTTATTTATTTATGATGATGGCATGATTGCATTAGATTTGAATTAGTTTGAATTATTCAATCTATTATTAATACAAAGTTAACTTTTGTCATACGGCTCTCTCTACTATTACAATTTCAAATAATATTTATTAATTTTGCTTAGTCTTTAAATGACCATAAATATATAAGGGGCTCAGAATCAATTGACAGCTTTTCAGTTATTATTTTTTCTGATTTTAATAGATTCTCATAAACCTATAATATTTGATTATCAAAATACTGTAAAATCATCAAATTGTCCTCCTTTTTAATGTTATTAAAACAAAATTAAATACCGTGACTTGACCTTCCCTCTATTGACAGGAGCCCCTTTGTAAGATGTTGGCCGGGAGTCTTCACCCAAGAATCCGTTTATCACTAAGCCACAAGGCGGCTCAAAATTTTAAATGTTATAAAACAATAATTCCAAAGAAGCTATATATTTTCCTGCTATTACTCGATTGATTCAAACTGGATTTACGAGTCTTTTATTCTGAGCCTGTCATATATTTCTATTTGTTTTAAAATACCCTTACAATGTTAGTATGTTAAACTTTTGGAGGGTTATATATCGGTGGGATAAATCAACAGGCTAATTGACCACCAATCATAAATATTTAGTGGTCATCTCCCTGTAACTGTAATATGCTTTAGCATTTCGGCCGATACAATGCTTTCCCGCCCTAAAAACACTCATTATTCCTCTCGCTAAATGTACTTGGTAATGAAATGCTGTATAAATAAGCGTAATAGAATTTAATTTAGAATATTTTATATCCTGGTGTCAATTTTATCTCTCACAGACCGTGATTTTATGTTGCGACTGTTGAATGAAGAGAAGTTCTTAAAAACACTCACAGTTATTACACATTGCAGTATAGGGTATATGTTTGAACGAGTGAAAGTAAAGTAGAGATGGAATTATGCCCTTCCCTTCACTTCCATTGTTTACATTTAACTTTCAAATAAATGTTATGAAAGTGAGTTGACTAGAACTTGAATCAGAATTTTTAAAATTTTATCGAATTTAGTAAGGAGTAAATGAAATTATGTTGACATAATGACATCATTCTTTAATGAATTTAAAACAAATGACCAAACGGGAAACGCATGCGAGATTCCCGTTGGTCTGTTTGAACACATATTGGAATCTGTTTTCGGTATTTCAATATACAATTCGTGTCAAAAATATCCCAGTTGGAAGTTCCAACCTTTCGAAAAATTGAAAGTCCGTAATCTTCCGTACATCTTTAGTAGTTATTATCAATGCTGGAAATATTGTTAGGAAGCCCATAAATTTTCTGATTTATTCCCTCGCCTTGTTTAAACAAATACCCTATAACATCTCTCATTAGTAGATTGTTTGTGCTAATAAATTTAAAAATGTGGCAATACTCAAGTATGCTAATTTAATTTTGATAATGTGATTTTAGCAGCTGGTAATGCCACTCAAAGTCCAGCTAGATCTCGAGAAAGAAATGAGCGAGGAGAAACAGCCCTTCACGTTGCCTCGATCAAAGGAGATCAAGAGCAGGTTAAAAAATTGTTAGATCAAGGTTTGGATCCAGATGTGGCAGATTTTGCAGGTGAGTTGTCAATTTTGATCTTTATTTATTTAAATTAGTCTCCTTGTAATGATAATGAATTTAGTTTGTTTCATTAGATTTTTTATTAAAAGCATGCCCAATGCAAGAGCCAATATCGCATTTTAAGAATCAATATTATTTACAAATATCGGCACATCATTTAGCCTGATCCATACTAATGCAAGATTTTCATTTAGAAGTGTGACGTCCGATTCTCTTAGAATAAAATGTGCAACATTGTCACTCATATATATATTGGAAAACATGGCATAGTGGTCAATATAGTTTTTTTTTTATCATTCAGTCAGTATATTGAGAATAGATTAGATTTTGGCTTGTTTATTCTAGCTGTTGCATCGATGATTTATTTTCAAAGCACACTTACAATGGATACTTAAATTTAAAATTGAAGAAGGATCAACGGGCTTAACATCAATTAATGTAAGCTATGAGGTTACATAATACCAAAATAATCTTTAAATAGAACTTTACTTAAGAAATACCCCATTGTGTTAGGGGTAGGTATTTTAAAATATGTTACCTCATTCCGTAATTACTGATTATTGCCGAAAAAGAAAAGAATTCTTTTATGCGAATACAATTGCATTTATTATTTCATAAAATGGGCTCTGCAATAAAGAGGAAAATAATAAAACATATTAACTTCTAAGTCCTAATTAATAACATTCACAATTGAATGTAAATGATATACATAATTAATTGATCATGGCAAGTCTGTCATTGTTGATTTATGATTAAATGTTGTAGGCTGGACTCCATTGCATGAAGCATGCAGTCATGGCTGGTATAATATTGTTGTAACATTGGTTCGTGCCGGTGCCAATGTAAATGCTCGTGGATTGGATGATGACACACCCCTCCATGATGCAGCCAATAATGGCCAGCTTAAGATAGTCAAGTTTCTTGTTGAATCCGGAGCCGATGTAACTATAAAGAATAAGAAAGGAAAAATGCCGTATGATGTCAGCGTGCCTCCGGTCAATGCTTATCTTGGAAATCTAAAGGGTGAGTTTATTCAACTCTTCACTGTTGGTGTTGGTTTCCCATTTCTCTTCTTATCTCTTCAATTGCAGATTTCTTTTCTTCAGTCAAATGTTTAATCAGGGTTTTTTCTAGGAGCTCGCTTTGCTTTTGAAATGTTGAATTATTCCTTGGTTTATTGATATTCTTTTGATTGATTGACATTTTTTAAAATTTCTTTAAAGAATAGTTATTAATGCTGATATAAAACATAACCCCTTTACTAAGATTTTGTTTCATTGCATTTGATACTTGCCACTCTAAAAAATACAATTTTTTCTGGATCATTAAAATTCATTTTCTCAGATTAAATAATAAAATTTTGTATTGGTAATCATTGAATCAATAGCAACTTGGAACAATATTCAACAGATTTAAGCAAAAGCAGCCGATAGGAGACTCAATTCTATGTACATATATTTTTATTTTCTTAACTATCTTGTTAAAAATGCATGTTTTCTTTAAAAATCCACTTTAAGAAAATATCTACTAACACTATTTAGGTTTATTTGATTATTTTCATATTGGAATATCATTGTCATATCAAATGTTCTTAGTAAATATTGATACATATGTATATTAATATTTATTTAATATTCCATACTGTTGATAAGACTTGAATGAAAATTTACAAAATATGTGTCTATAATTATTTAAAAGTACAATTCATAAGTTTTGCAAGTTCATCTTGATAGGGGAAACAATCCAATTTTGTCTTTAAATAGTCTGTTATCTCGTTATTTTATCTCAAGTTACAGATCATTGCAATGTCAAGATAATATACATGTTTTGAATTCAATTAGCTTGTTTACAATGTAGTATGTCCACATTGACAATAGAAGATAATAATATGTTGAATGTATCAAGACATTAATGTTAAATAAATCATCGCTGCAACAGCTCCCCACAAACTGGTCTGTAATTTTCCCCATATGTAATTATTAGATTAGATTTTGTGTTTATGTAGATTCATCTCTTATACTAAGTAGCTTTTGCACGATTTATAGTCGAAATATTATTTATAGAATATAGCTGCATTTTAACTTGATTTGATTCGACACATAAAGCTTGATACTCCTTCTTCAGCTTATATAACTCAATCGCTTCCTGAATATGTATTTATTTGCCATGCCAACCGTATTCAATAAAATCTTAAGTTTCTACCACACATATTTTGTAAAAAAAAATTGTATATTTCCATTCACCATATCTTGTTTCATATTTTATATATAATAATAGTTTCTTTATTGTAATATTTTTGTGCAAACATATCGGTTTGGGTTTTATTTAATGTACACTTTCACTATTATTATCGATTTTGTCTAGATAAACAATACAATCGCTTCTGGTATGTATATATCGATGTTGGCGTCCTTTGATATTTTAATGGTGACAACACCACAGAGTCAGCTGCTGAATGCCGACGTCACCACGCCAACCATTTATATATTTTTTAAATAAAATTTCATTTGAGTTTATCACAGCATATCCATATTAAAAAAATATATATCATACGTCTTTGATAAACTCTTCCGTTCGATGTAATGACCTTTGCATACATACACATTTTGATTAGAGCAGCACTTTTTTATGTTGGTGTAGCAAATATGAGATTATTTTATTAAAATATATTTATATTACATGAGGTAGTTGATGTGTGTGTGTGATTTTTAGTATGAATTAGTTGGATTTGATGTAAAATGTCCGGATTGTTTTATAAATAAATAGTGGTCCACGTATGGACATCACGAACACATTGACAAGCGCCACTGTTCGCTCATTCACGACCGTCACCGGCGACAATCTGTCATAGGGCTCTGCCCCACAGTGCCCTTAAAAGTTATCCCCCCCCGCTTTCGACAGTCAGTCAGGCTGCTAGGCGGCGCTCCACCGCCCCCGGCACCCGCCCGCCGACTTTTAGGTTATGATTTCGTGACCCAGACACATACACTCGCACGCGCGGCGGGTGACCTTCGCGAACGGACCGGTTCCCATCAATCCACCATCATTGAGGTTCGTAAATCTACTCCGACCGCCCCCTTTCTCTTTGGCAACTTGCCGCCCCCTCTCCCCCGCCAAGTCAATGACGTTTCCCCCTGTGATAAAAGCGTTCTTATATAAAACTCACTATGGCCAGATGCATGACAAATTTAAATTGTACATCATTTTGTTGCCGAGAATACGAAGAAGATACAATTTACAACTGTACTGTTTGAAATTTATGCATCCGAGATAAAGATATTTACTTAAATTTAGTCTGCATAAACCATCATCACACACACTCCAAATAAAATATTATTATTTTCACTGTTTAATATTTCTTAATCGGAAAGTTATTACTTTCAACTCTCTAATGTGTTGTTCTCGGAAACAGTAAATATTTTATGTAAATAGAGAATAATAAAAGTTTTATTCCCATTGCCAATCAAGTTTGATAATGCACATTTCTAAATTGTAAAATAAGGCATCAAGTTAAAAGTTATTATTTCAATTTGTGAAAATAATAAATAAACACTGGCTATTTTTGTAATACAACTTGCACATTTCTAAATTGTGAAGTGTTACATCAAGTTGAAAGTTATTATTTCAACTATCAATAATTTCAATATGTGATAAAAATAAATAGACAATGGATATTTTGGATAATACACATTTATTTTTGTAATACAACTTGTCAATTATTTTGATAATGCACATTTCTAAATTGTGAAATGTTGCATCAGGTTGAAAGTTATTATTTCAAATATCAACAACTTAAATTGACAATGGGTATTTTTTAATAATATACATATTTATTTTTACAATTCAACTTGCACATTTCTAAATTGTGAAATATTGCAACAAGTTGAAAGTTATTATTTCAACTATCAATAATTTCAATATGTGATAAAAATAAATAGACAATGGATATTTTGGATAATATACATATTTATTTTTGTAATACAACTTGACAATTTTTTTTTGATAATGCACATTTCTAAATTGTGAAATAATGCATCAGGTTGAAAGTTAATATTTCAAGTGTTAAAATAATAAATAGGCAGTGGCTAATTTTCATAATATACATATTTATTTCTACAATACAAGTTGGCAACTATTTTCAATTCCTTTTGATTAATTTAAAATGTTTGCAGAGAACACTGTTATTCAACGTTCACCACACGGAAATCGCGCAAGAGATGAGAGTAAAAAGGGTTCTGCCTCAACCGAAGACCCTTCTACTTCGTCCGGGAACAACTCATCCACAATGGAAACTCTAACGAATAAGCAAGCTGACGAGAAATCCGATACCAAAGAATCTCTCAACAGTAATAACTCGACAGATAAATCAATGCCTGCTGCTGTGTCTTCCAAACCATCAGATTGTAAGCTTCCAAAATCAATGCAACACAGTATTTAATTCTAACAAATAATTTAATTCACATATTAATCAATCCCAAATTAATATTTATATAAAAAAATGTTTACTTCTCTTTCATCTTATTTCATTTCAATTTCACCGTTTAAATATTTTCATTAAACCGAGATTGGATAGTGTTTTACACTCCAAAGTACATAAAATAGTATCAGTGTTTGGATCTATTCATATCTTAGATCAATAATCCGAGTTTTATTGGTTTGGTTTAATCAGCAACAGATTCGATATGTCAACTCTCATGTTGTTTGTCAAGTAATTATTTGAATGCACGATAGGTATATCATTATTACATTCGTATTTTTATTAAATCAATTTGTATATTTCATTTGTTATGTATTTTAATGATATTCAAAAACATTTTTTTATGGAAACTCAATCAATGAAATATGTATAATTTTAAATGAAATAAGGTGAATTTGTTGTAAAACAACCTGCACAATCATATATCAATAGCTAAACACAGATAACAGAGAAATACCAACAACTTTCCTATTTGTCAATATGGGGTAGTTTCTCTTCCCCCACCCTCTCCTATATAAAGCTACACAATTTCTATATCTTATCCAGTCATAGTTGAACCTTTAACCATGCAACTTCGCAAGCGTTGTAAATATCATATTCTATTATATTATTATTATATTTTTATGTTTTATATTGTGTTAATAATATTTGTTGTGTTTTTAGCCGATTCGAACAATACAACAGTTAATAATTCTACAAATTCATCTGGCCAAGATGAAACACCGACTCCGAGTGTCAACAGTCAAGCTACAAAGAGAACTTTAGCAGAAGCCAATGAATCAAATGAGAATGAAGTGATTGAAGAAGACGCTACAAAGCGTAAGAAACGCAAAGAATCCGAAACTAAAGAATCACCCAAACCAGCACAACAATCCAGAGGCGGGGTTGGCAGGTAATTTAATGTTTTTTTTTTAATTGTACATTATATTGAAAATACACAATCACCTCAATGTTTACTATTATTTTAGGGGTAGTATAATAGCTGGAACAAAACCTCCTGGTCCTGCCAGTAAAACTGGAGTAGCACCACTCAGCAAAGGTAGTGGACAGAATCAAAGTACTAAAGCAAATGCAAGTGGCAATCAAAAGACTGGAGGTGCTCAAGGTGGACAGTCCAAGAATGCTTCATCTGGATCTCAAAGCAAAAACAATGCAGGTGCTAATGCACAACACCAAGGCAAATCAGGATCTGGGGCTGGGAGCAAGTCAAATGCTAATCTTTCCGTGTCTCAAGGAGGAAACAAGGGTTCAACCGATAAGAAGAGCCCGTGTGCCAGCCCCAAACCTGCTGCTTCTGCAGCTTCGTCGTCTGTGTCGCAAAACAAAGACAACGAGGATGCGGAGGAGAGTAAAAATGCCGATTCTGGAGGGCCTAAAGTTCCTCCGTTGAAAATTGTCATACCAGGTGGTGTCGGCGGAGCAGGAAACTCAAACAGCCAGCAAGAAGGTGAAAGTGGATCTACTCAGCGCGGCAACGCCAAAAACAGAGGTGGCTCTTCAACTTTGCCCTACATCATTCACTTAAATGTCAATAATCCTTGTGAAAATTCATCTTCGAATGCCGAAGGAAACGATTCTTCATCGGATGGTGGCAAAGATGAAAAAAGGCAAGGCAGCGGTGGAGAGGAAAAAGCTACCGGACAGAGAGTGTTAAGATCTCACCGGAATGCAGATGGCGTTGAAAAAGACAAAGAGCGAGGTCGAAGTTCCCCCCACACTTCAACGCATCCCAATAGTCCCAATAATGGATCTGGACCAAATAAAACACCACCTCCGTCTTATCATTCGAATCAGGTATTTAATACTCTTAATCCATTTCAGTTCCTTCATACTTCAACGAGGACATCAACTTGCTCAGTCAGGCTACTCTTGTATATGAAGAAAAAGCGACTGCAGCAACCGGATCTTCAACATGAATTTGTGATTGGGATGGCTTGACTTCTTGCAACCGCAATGTAGGATAGCAAGTATTCTGATCATGAAAAAAAGATTTTTGATGTCAATAAAAAAATATTTATGTGCGGTGTTGGTTTCATTTGTTGATGAACAAATAATTTTTGTATTTTTACTATATCTTGTCATGTTACTCATTTTTTTAATTTTGACTAATTGAAATGTTTTTTTCTTTTTTTTAGTTTCCCGATGGCGAATCCGGTCCTAGTAACAGTAATGCTGCTTCCAGCAATACTTCTAGCAGTAGTTCTAGCAGCTCCGCCTCGTCTTCAGCAACAAATACTCAGTCGTCTGTTGAGCTTCATCCCAGGAAGCGTAAGATTAAGGCATCTAAGGAGAGCCATGGTTCATCTTCTGCCAGTTCTTCAACCTTGGCCGAATCACATAGCCATCCTCATCCTCAGTCCAATCCCTATCAAATGTTTCTCAACATTCGCAAGCAGGTAAATGAAAATTATTATGATTATTATTTAACAAAATATTAATTTGATTTATAATTTCAGATCGATTGCAAACAGCGAAGTCTCTTCAATGTCCAGCCCAAACCTCCAGAGGGATTCGAGGATTATCTGATGAACAGATGCACTTACATGCTGAAGAGTAATTTCAAACAACAGCCGATTGTCAATCCTCCGGCGGTACTTACTCCAATAATGAGGGAAGAGTATATTCATCAGGAAGAAGAGAGGTAAATTTATTTTTATATTAGTTATTGTGATAATATTTATTAACATGTTTTATTCTGTAGGCATTTCTTGAGAGTGCAGCATTTGGTCGAGAAAGAGAAGTTGGTACTGACAAAAGAACAGGAAATTCTCCGAGTCCACGGAAAAGCCGCCAGGGCTTTGGCTAATCAAGTACGTTTGAATAAATCGTCGAAAAGCACCGCCGCTCATAAAAATTCTAATCGGCAAATTTCCTCTCTTCATCAGGCTATACCATTCTCTGCATGCACGCTGCTGAAAGACAAAGAGGTGTACAACATGCCCACTCCTGAACAAGAAGAAAAGGAGAGGAATTCCCAACGTTCCCGTTACAACGGAAGGTTGTTCTTCTCCTGGCTGCAGGATGTTGACGATAAATGGGATAAAGTGAAGGTACGATTGTCTAAACTATTATTTTTTTGTAATCATTTAATTAACGAGTATTGTAATTTTCAGGAGGCAATGGTGCGCCGACACCGCATAGAGGCGGAGTCTCTCCATGCCAGCCAGGCTATGAGCTGGGAGTGGAAGCTGAAGGAGAACGGCTTGTGCGACAGGAAGACAACTCCGTTCATCGACCGCGCATTCGTCCCGATGGTTCACGTCGCGGACGACTTCAAACTCTTACCCCTGTAAACGTAACCCAAATTAAACGTGATCGATGTCTTTATATTATTGTACAAATTAAGTTGACGAATTTATTATTTTTTAAGTTTGTATATATATATTTTGATTTTTTTTAAACGATAGGACAATTCTGTACTGAGGACGCCATGTCTTGTCATGGAGCATTATATAATATTAGTTGCATCTGTACAATTTCAATTTGCATTTTTCTCTTAACATTTTTAATCACTATGTTTTATTGAATAAAGGATAATTTAATGTGATATGTTTGTTTTTTTTTTTATTTATATGAAGCGTTCGAGATGCAAGTAAGTATAAACTTTTTAATTGCAGAGATGGTAAAACTTCAAAAAGTGATTGTAAGTATATACAAATAATTCTGCCATGATTGGTGCTTGTGTCTGGTACCGTTCTCTCATTGGAGGAATTCAATTACAACTTTTCCTTATTCTATTTAATCCACACTCATTTCAAAATTAAATTCTTGTAGAAAAACAATCTGTCGGTTTTTTATTTGACAAATATAATAACTCAAACATATCAGAAACTATTCAGTATAAAAATATATTAATGAAAGTAGAATAATTATACTCTATTTCATGAATTTGTAAAGCAAGTGTCAAAAATGCTCAGAGGCGAAATTACTTACCAAACGCCATAATATTTCACACTGAAATCACTATAATATCATATAATTATATTACGATACAACTAATCACAGACGTTTGCGGTAAACTAGTTCGTCTCTGTCAAAGTTTGACGTTTACTTTACTTAAAAAAGTATATTTTTAGTTTTTCAAAAGATGGCAACACTTAAGTATTATGACTTGTTCCATATTAAAAAAAATATCTTGGGAGCCCCGTGCTGATTTTATTCATTACTCTACTCTACAAATGCAGGGAATAATGTATGATCATAATTGGTCGTACAGAAAAACAATAATATATCAAGATATCACCAATCACAGACATTTGAGGTAAGTTATTTCGGCTCTGCACGTGGTTTATTATAGAGGAATGGTTCTCAAACTTTAATTCACAGGAATAGAAATTTAAATACAATTAATCAATCTTCACTAGTTTATTGACTTTTATTCAATAAAAATAGTCGTCATAATTATTTCTATTCACTAATAATAATAAGTTTACAGGACATACTAACTTTTATCAAAAGTCCATACGGCATATTAAATTATAAATTGCTACTTTTGCCCGCCGAAATTTTTAAAGCAAGGCAACCAATAAGAAACACATTAGAATCTCAATATGTATGTTTAAAATAATAAGCATAAATTATATTTATTTATTTATACGTACATTATACGCCCTGATGGAGTTCTTGGGAAGGCTTGTAAAAACTTGGTGTTATTTCATTATCTGTCGGTGATCTTAACTATTACTAATTACACAGAACTTACTCTGTATTTACTTATCAGATACTTAATCAGTATTTACCTTACAATACAGGAAATTAGAGTAAACCTGGATCAAGACGATCGATCGGGATTTTATTAATATTATTCCAGATCTCGCAATCGGATTTGAACCAATTATCACAGTAGCCCCTTATTTATGATGCTGAATTCTCGATTAATCACAGTGTTGCCTCAGTCAGACTCATCTGCTTCGTCCTCCATCTTGATATTTATACATCCAGTTGTATGGTCTGCTAATATATCGCGGAATTTATAACCGGTTAACGCACTTTTTAACATTCACCGCAAGATTTTAAATACAATATTGCAATAATGTAACCAGCATGCACTTATTGATTTGAAAAAAATATTTCTCATTTTAAATGTATGTTGAGTTTTATTGGAATATTTTAAAGACACAAAAATCACAGCGGATTTTTTACTAAATTAATGATTTAGTTCCAAATATAAGAAATGTGTTTTTATTCGAAGCCCTAATTGTAGTTAGTTATCAACACATTCTGAAATAATTTCCACTTATAGTTTAATTCCTCCAAAAACAATATTTTATATCACAAATAATTTGAAATTTGTAGTAAAAATTGCTTGAGAATTATTTTGATGTCGCGACTGCATGGAGGGTCAAATTAGGCCACTAAGCGAAGCCGAAAATGCGCGTTTAGACGTGTTTTCAACCTCAAATATAATTACGATAAATAGCTCAAAACCAACCAAATAACTACGAATTATATTTTAATTATATTCAATTTTAAGTTTCTATTAATTATTTTGTTGTAAATCAAATGATTTTAGAGAAAAGAGCATCGAAAGTAGGCAAATTTCGATACCCTCGCCCGTTACACTTTGACCGGCTCTAATTAAGTATATATTTATTTTTGTATTTTGATAATTACATAATTAGAAAGCCATTTAAATTTGCAATACGATACAATATTCAGTTTATAATAAAGTATACTTGAAATATATTTTAAATTGGGTTAAAGTTTTTGGCCAAATTTGACCCTCCATGCAGGCAAGGGATTAATTGATTTAATTATTATATTTGTAGAGAATATTTCAAACATTAATCAGATTGCCACAAACGGCTGTTATTGATAATTTCGTAAAATGAAAAAATAAAATATTTAGACTTGTTTAGAAGACAACTTGTATAATATTATTCTGATAAAATGTGCACTTAACAATGTAATCTTATTGATATACACATTTAGGAGTTGATGATTGTTATTAAAAAAATGTGTGGCAATGGCGCAGATTGGCCATGGAATAGTAGTTAGTTGTGCTGGCTTGTAATCTAGCTAGCTTGTAAACTAGCTGCTAGTTGGTCTGACGTCATCGGTCACATGGAGAGAGATCGTTGCGTCAAATTACCTCAACAACTTATATTTATACTGACATAATAATACTTTATATACCGGCCGTTTGCTGCTGTGCGTTCGCGTCGCTAACAGTATAACAATTATAATAATAATTAATAATTAAACACAATACACAGTCTTTAATACAAGTCAAAACTAGCTTACCGAAAACGGCTGCGAAGTTGGCAACATCTCTGAGTACGTCTAAAATTTACTTTTAATTTGATCTGCAAACATAATAAATACAGACAAATTAATAAAATAAAACAAATTATTTCATAACGAAATTAATTTCAAAACAACAAAGATAAATACTGTTTATTTTTTTGTGTTTGAAGAGCAAATATCACACTTTAAACTGTTGGTAAATAATAACAACCGTTGATAAAAATAAATATTTGGATAATCCTTACAAAAAAAAAAATTCCAATTGAGTTGTATTTTAAATCAATTTTACAGACAATCCCCCCTTTTTTAGAAGTGTATATTATTAATTATATACTATTTATTATTATAAAAATGAATTGTTAATTAAGGATAAAAATTAAGGGTTAAAAAACCTCCCCTTTGTGTGATTAAAATGTACACCTTCTATAAATTGCATTGCATTGTTTTAATAATTTGTATTTGTTTATTGGATAGAAAAATTATTTTTTACTGTGCAATTTGCATTGTACAAAATCAATTTAATATTATCTGGTTTCCAAAAATTCTATTTTCCCATACATTATCAAATAATTATTATAAGTGTGATAATTTTGCGGTATGACGGCCGTATTCTATGCTCGGGTATGACTCTCTCGAGCTCCGCAGAGATGTGGCACTGACGCGATTGGTTTTTATTGTGATTAGAGGCCAGTTATCAATCACAGATATACTTAGTCGCATCAGTTTGTTTGTTCCCGAGAATTATACGCGCTGTCGCTCTCACTCCTTGTTTGCAACCCCTAGGACACATACTAACATACTCTGTCACTCCCCATTAACCAGATCCATAGTTCTTTTGAATGAATGGGGTGGAAAATGACATATTTGTTATGGCCTACTGTGCATAAGTACTGTGCGCACTTTAAGCATTCTTGATGTTCTTTATATTTTTTATAATATTTATTATATATTGTTGTATTTCTGTTTTTTTTTAATATAATTCTGACAAATGTCCATCATTGACGAAACGCATTAGGTTTTTCCTGTAATGGCAAGGCGATGATGGTACAAGCTTTACTATTATGATTGTATATTAATATACTAGATAAATAAAATAAAATAATAGTGTAATGAGAGTGTATGCGTGCGCTGCACATGCGTGTACACCAAGCTCTAGTCTATTCGTACACGCACCAATACTATAAGCTTTAGAACGACTCACCAATACACTATTATATTGAAATCGGTCGTGAATTATTACAGTCTTTGAGTAGGTCTGATATGCAAGTGTGTAATTTACTCTACACATCCACGAAATGCACGTTTATTATTATAAAAATATTATGATTTCAATAATAGCCTTCAGTTTGTTGAATATATGCAGAAGTGTCTGATGCTAATTGGATAGGGCTTAAACGCCAATGGAATATGAATCTATATTTAGTGTTAAGAATGTAGGATAATTCAGTTAGCAACGGTGGCTACTTTGTGCTAATTTGGTAGCTATGTGTGAAATTTTCCGACGGTTCGTGTCTCGGCTATTGATTCGTGCTCCGTGCGCCAGATGTCTCTCCACTAGATCTCTGACGCGTGTTTTTATCAGTGTGTGGGAAAACTTACTGTCTGAACACACGGCGCGCACATTTTCCGAAAAATGCATGACGATTTAATAATATTTTACATATAATTTATCTTTTGGGGCTTCAATAACTCAATTATAATCTGACAGTAGGTTTATAAATTCATTCTGATTTATTTTATTACGAAAGTGCTTCTTTAGAACAGCAATAGTTGGAGTTATCCATATAAAATAAAATGACTAACGATACATCAAACATCAATTCATCTCTGAGAAAAAAATCGCAACAAACTCTATTAGTATTGTCAATAATGAATTCCCTTTAATCCAAGTTCGTAACAAAATATCGTCTTTTCATCTAATTGTACTCAATTCTGATTATTTTTCACGGTATTACGGTGTTTATTCATCACGTAGAAGCTTAAGACAATTATACTATAACAGTAGTTATCAATGAGAAACAGAAATGCAGTTTTATTCTTAATGATCTTAACTAATTGTATCTATATCAGAAGTTTGTTTGTTATCTTACTCAGACTCCCACGGACATGTCCGTCATTTAAATATTTATACATCCAGTTGTGAGGCTTTCATATCGGTGGCGGTGGACTGGCCAGACCTAGAATTAGAGCCCTGGGACCGGTTTCTTCAAGCCGTGTTAAATCTCATGCTATAAAATATTCCGTTTCTTATAAGCTATAGCCGAAGTGTGTATCGCAGGCATTCAGGAGTATTACTTGTATACAGGCGACTCGAGCCGAAGCGACACGAAACTGAAAAAATATAGCACGAGTTCGAGATTTATTTTCAACACCTCGATATCCCCGATCTACATAGTTGAACAAACGCATTTGGCGGGTAAATCGCCGATACGAGCTCGAGATTTAGCAAGAATTGAAAAAAAAACGGCCCCTAATAAACTGCACCTTGAATATTATTATTCTGATTAAATATGGATTCTGTGTACTTAATAGTGTGACAAATGCTGTAATAATAATGATATTTAAATATTTTTTTGACTCACGTGGTAAAGATATTAATATTTACTTATTTATAATAATATATATGTATATAGAAAGATACAACAACAAAAAATTCCAATCCCAAAGCACTATGGCGATACCGTAGTCCTAAAGGAAAGTAAAATGTAATATACAAACAATAAAAACAAGAATAATGATATGAAGAATTAAGTAAAGTGAACCCTAAGGCACACAGCTACACAAGAACAGGTGGGTACTCTGCAGAAACAAAGAAATAGACAGATAAAACACTCTTTGACAGCCAAATTATTTAAAAGATCAACACCCCAGGCTTGTGGGCCAAATCTAGGCTGATTAGTTCTGGACGAAGGAACCCTAAAAAGGTTACGAATATATATATATATATTGTTTATAGTATGGAGAACGGGTAGTTGCCCCCATGATTGTGGGTCCGGTGTATCAGTGCAGGAGTGAGTGTTGAAATGAAAGATGAGAGACTCTGGCCAGTATTTATTTGGAGGTTATATACAAAGGAGGAGTGCCTGACAGCGGCATGCACCCCCGTCCGAGGCTCGTGACACAAGTGACAAGTGGAAGGACGCGGGATGGTAGCGGCCAGCTGGAAGTGCATAAATACATACCTGCGCTGTCCAGATGGCGCTACAATAGTAATATATATAGGTAAGAGAAGGCAGGGTAGACCTAGGCTAAGATGGGCTGACGAATTTTATAAGGTGGTTGGGGGTTTAGGAATTAATAACTGGAGGAGCATGATGTTGAAGATGCTGGTGCGGGAAGCCTTGGTTCATCACTGAACTGGAGTGCTTATGATGATAGTAATATGTAGTATTGGCCCAAGTAGTGTATGGATAGTGGTCGTGTGTCCGTGTCTTTAAGGAGTGTAGTAGTGAGTGTTAGTTGGTAGGAGAGTCAGATCGATCAGTGCTCGCCGCGTGCGCGCCAAGCGTGCACTCCGCCCTTATAAATACACCATTATTATTATTATACATATAAATATATATATATTATTATTGTTGTTATATTATAAAGACGATATAGTACAACACTGTTATAGTATTCGAGTATTATTATAACACACACGGCCACAGACACACGTAGAATCATGAGCGACAGAGATCGCTCGTCGCCGTCCCTAGTGGATACTCCTCTGAAGACCTACATAGGAAGACACGACGACGACTACCCCTTGATTAGTGGCAACGGTGAGTGACTCTACTTATAATAATAAGCCATACACATCGATCAGCTGTCTGGTATTTGTGTGCGGCCGAACGATCACCGTACGCATATCGATCGCCGTTTCAGCCACACTCGGTTTATATTTAGACTTTGGACGGTGCGGCCGAGTGTATCCGTGGATGGGTGACCACTCGGCCTTGTCCTTTACACATAATCGATATTGGGTAGGCTTGACCTTGTCCGGATCATCCGTTGAGGTTAGATTGCTTTAATTGAGAATCAGGTGTCACCACGTTGTGATCTTGTGATGCACGCACATGCGTTCCACACATAAATAAACACTATTGCAAATTTCATTTTCTGCTCGATTATGGCAACACCGAGATGTGTTTCTTTGCAGACACTAATAACGACCTTTGTAGTCTATCGAAACACCAGGGCTGTCGCTTCTACACCGCAAATAATGCTAAAAGGCCTGTCATTTCACATTGAATCAAACAAGCCATACCTAATGTTAAAAAGTCAGAATCAGTAATATAAAGAATCCAATACCACTCATATATTAGCAGGACATACAATATCAGGATGTCGGACCAAGTAGACGCGTCTGAGACTTATTATTGAAGCACTTTTCATTACAGTGTTACCTCAATCAAACCGACACGACGATATATTAGCAGACCATACAACTGGATGTATAAATATCATGATGAAGGACCAATCAGATGAGTCTGACTGAGGCAACACTGTCATTAACGTGATTAATCGAGAAGTCAGCTTTATAAATAAGGGGATACTGTGATCATTGGTTCAAATCTGATTGCGAGATCTGGAATAATATTAATAAAATACCGATCGATCGTCTTGATCCAGGTTTACTCCGATTTCCTGTATTGTAGGGTAAATACTGATTATTAAGTCGCTGATTTGTGTAACTAGTAATATTTAAGATCAATGAATTAACACGTTGTAAAGTTTTTACAAACCTTCCCAAGAACTCCATCAGGGCGTATAATGTACATATAAAGAAAATTTATGCTTGTTATTTTAAACAGGCCAAGACAATGTTGTCAAAACTAGCAGATTTAGACAATTATTTATGATATTCTGATCGTCTTGATCCAGGTTTACTCCGATTTCCTGTATTGTAGGGTAAATACTGATTATTAAGTCGCTGATTTGTGTAACTAGTAATATTTAAGATCAATGAATTAACACGTTGTAAAGTTTTTACAAACCTTCCCAAGAACTCCATCAGGGCGTATAATGTACATATAAAGAAAATTTATGCTTGTTATTTTAAACAGGCCAAGACAATGTTGTCAAAACTAGCAGATTTAGACAATTATTTATGATATTCTGATCGTCTTGATCCAGGTTTACTCCGATTTCCTGTATTGTAGGGTAAATACTGATTATTAAGTCGCTGATTAGTGTAACTAGTAATATTTAAGATCAATGAATGATCACGTTTTAAAGTTTTTACAATCCTTCCCAAGAACTCCATCAGGGCGTATAATGTACCTATAAAGAAAATTTATGCTTTTTATTTTAAACAGGCCAAGACAATGTTGTCAAAACTAGCAGATTTAGATAATTATTTATGATATTCTAATTATTTTCACCCAAGTTTACTCTGATTTCCAACCTAACATAACCAATAATAGTTTTAGATCACCGACAGGCAATTAATTAACACGTTGTAAAGTTTTTACAAACCTTCCCAAGAACTCCATTAGGGCGTATAATGTACTTATAAATAAATAAATATAATTTATGCTTATTATTTTAAACATACATAATGAGATTCTAATGTGTTTCTTATTGGTTGCCTTGCTGTAAATATTTCGGAGGGGCATGACGATGTTGTCAAAACTAGCAGATTGAGACAATTATAAGGGTTACCAATAAATTCTTTATGATCTTCTCGATCCAGATTTACTCCGATTTCCTGGATTGTATGATAAATACTGTGTAACTAGTAATAGTTAAGATCACCGACAGACAATTAATTAACACGTTGTTGTGTCTAAAAAACTGTCAAAAAGACCATCGGAGCGTATATAAATAAATAAATTAATTACTGTCTTGCTAAAATTAAATATGCCATTGTTCTATAAGATGTAATTATTTAAATACACATATTTTCACATTAATAAACTCACTGGCTACATTTTTGATATATTTAAATTTACATCGAATAACCAATTAAATGAAGTGTTAAAAAATGCGTCCATCGGTTACGAATTATATATGGAGCAATTCAAACAATAATATTGCAAAGCCATAAATTAGTTAAAATTTTCACACGTCTCGATAAAAAAATGACACCAAATGAAAGTTCATTTAATTCTGATTATTTTGAATATAATATGTATTGATATTTTATGATTTTTAATAAACAATATAAAAGGATTATAAACACCAGACAATTTACATGAAAACTAACATATTTCGATAAAATACATTACACCAATAATTATTTTTTATTGAGATTTATGAATGAGTATTATTTTAAAATGTATCTATTTTTTTTTTCAATATAATTCGTACATACAATTTTACCAGGATATATTGAAACATAAATTTTTATATATATTTCTTTATAATATGAACATTGGTTGATATGAGTATTCATATTTCATGAACTATGGAATTACAGAGAAATTTTAAAGCATTTTTATATTAATTTATACTTTTGAATGTTTGAAATTTCGAACGATTACATTTGTTAAAACTGAAAACTGAGCGATTTGAGTGCGGATTGGAAAATCTTCATTGTTAATTATCACTAAAATGCGACCAAATGAGACACCAATCATTAATTTCATAAAACCGTTGAATTATGTGCACTTATAAAAGGCAACCGTTGTGTTTTTAAGCATATTAGTTTGAAACTGTTGGGTTAAAACATGGTTTATTTGATTAACAAACACGGGGACTCTGAACTAACTAACTTTTTACCTGGTGCACCTTTATAATTGATTAAAAACTCATATTTTAATTAAATTCGTATCTAAAATCTCCCGACGAAGGTCGTCAAGAGATAATAATATGACACGTGGTCCTCGCTGTTTACACGTGTATTTCGACACAACTAAAACTAGATGTTTTATTGCCTTTTAAATCAGCGGTTTTCAACCTAGAATATTATTTTAATAAAATTTATTTAAAATTGCTAAATATTTTTTCCAAGACGATAAATTAAATATAACATATGAACACGTTAAAGCAAAAATTTTAATGAAAATAAAAAAAACTGCATTTAATAATCGTTAATCATAATGTGTGCACCAGTAAGGAAATTTATAACTTTGACTTTAAGGTATTTGGATTTAATCAACGAACCCCAAATATTTTTTATATTGATCCTTTGGGCTGTATTTAATATAATAGTGTAATGAGAGTGTGTGCGTGTGGTGCGTATGCGTGTACATCAATACTACATAGATCTAGTCGGCGAGCTAAGTTAAATAAATACTATATTATTTTTTACTATAATGCTGTATAGAAATTACGGCCGTATTTAACATAATAGTGTAATGAGTGTGTACGTGCGGTGCGTATACGAATAGAGCTGGTGTAAACCAATACTGTAAAGCTCAATTCTTATAAAAAAAATTTTTTTAAAGATTTTAAACGCTTTAATGCAATTTTTATTAAATAAAAAAAACCTTTCATAATAAAAAAAGTTCACCAGTAATTGACATGCATAACCAATAATTGACATATTAAAATTTTTATAATATATAAAATAATAAATTTATAGTATATAGGTGAGTTTATTTTGAAAAATATAATTAATATCTAGAGTCCATTTATGTAATAATTGTTATTTTCATTCCAACAATATTTATGAGAGATAACTCGAATAATACATAATATTATCGATGCAAAATAACAAACGGATAAAGACAACAATTCAAATAAAACAATCGTATTTCTCGATAAAATAATTTATATCAATGGATGAAATAATATCAGTCGATTGAATTAATAAAAAGGTTGAATACCACTATTTAGGAAATTGTTTTTGTACCGCAATAATAATATTCAATACACACGAAAATAATACTTTGCTTCCATTTCGAATTTATATATTGTATAAAAAAATTATTTATTTTTAAAAGTGTTGTTTTTATTGCTGATTTGAAGCCAGCCATTATAACAATTAAAAAAATGCATTTGTCAACAAGTTCTATGAAATAATTGTCGCATTATAATTATTTTTTGAATTTGGGGCTTATAAGAGGAATTATTTTAATATTAATATGATATGAAATTTTTTGCATAAAACGTTTTTTTTTTTTGATGCGCTTATCTCGTGTTTATAATGAAAGGAAAATACATGTATTATCGAATTATTCATTTTATTTTATCCTTGTGCGATAATAATTTTCCGCATTGGATCCACACTTGGTTGTTGAGCGATTTCAGTAGTAAATTGTGTCATAATAATAATAAACTTGGAGCTGGACGGAATATTTGAGGTCAAGGTTTATTATTATTCTCGATACTTTAATGTACATAAACACACTATTAATACGGTTTTAATTTTTTAAATAAATAATTTAAGCGGGCGGGTGGAATAAGGGCGTATGCTGAAATTCTTCATCTTGAGATAATCGAGTAATATATATATATATATATATATATATATATATATATATATATATATATATAATATATATATATATATACTCTTCTCTCTTTCTTATATATATATATATATATATATATATATATATATATATATATATATTATAGACGTCATTAAAAGTTGCTTGATTTGATGCAAACAATTTACATGATCATTTGTAAGAAAAATCTTGTCGCTCTTGAGTGTCGAATTTTAGAGACTACACAGTGTTGCAGGTGGCCACAGCCCACGTATGTGTGTATATGTATAATATGCGCATGCAGTAGTAAGAAAATATATGTAAATGGCTTAATATGCGGCTTAATATATAATATATATATATATAATTAATATATAATATATATTAATTAATATATATATAATAATATGGCTTAATATATAATATATATAATTAACATTTTTTGTAAAGATAAATTAAAAATTGCAACCGGTTGCATTTCTATCCCCTAAGTCTGCTTATAAAGTCGGCGCTTTAGAAATACTACATGTATATAAAAAAATAATTACAATGTTGTGGAAAAAAGGCATAATTGCAGCTTTTGTTTATATCGATAAGCCTAGATTATATATTGAAATACAGCATTATTTATACCAAATAATTATTTTAAAAAGTCTTTAGATTAGGTTACAATGTCCAACATCAATAAACTGTATTACGCCTTTACATTTTAATTAAAAAAATAATAAATTAAGGGCCCAAATTCAAAAAGCTCTCAAGTCGAGTTCGAATCAAGTAAAATAAAAGCAGGAAAACGTACATCAAAATGGAAGACTGTATTTTAATAATGAAATATTAATTAGGTTTAAGACAATCCGTTACAACGAATATTTTAGAGAAACAATTCCTTGAATATATTTAGTACTATAATAACCCTATGGATATTTTCTACCCTAAAAATCGTTCACTATATCAGTGCTCGTTATAAAACAATTATTAAATGTAAGTGTGACAGGCCTTGACGCAGAATTCTAGAAATCGACAGTTTCGACATGCGACAGTAATTATTACAACAGATCTTTTTTTTAAAACTAATAAATTATGTCCTACTTTTAAACAGGTATTTATTAAACATCGATTTTTTATTCAAATAAACACCGCTACGATTATTAAGACTCTGTGTAACTAAAATATATTTATTATGAAATATATCCAAATCCAAATACCCACATGGGTAAATGATTTCAATTTAATTGTGTACGGTTTGTAAGAAAAATGTGTTAAATATGTGATATATATAAGAGAGTGCATTGGAGCATTGGACACTGCGCGGGTTATAATTTTGTTAAATTGTATCATTCTATTTACATTTTCATAAATTTTAATTTTGACAGAACAATCTAATAATATTTATAAATTATAAAAAAAAGTATGTAAATATCAGGGAATTTAAAAATTATGATAAAATTTATCAATTTAATAAAAATATAACCCGCACAGTGTCCAATGCACCCACTTTAATCCGAGCTATGATTATAATTGAGCGGTTGGTTAGAATAGGGGGGGATAACGAGATACGCCCTTTTTCCGCAAATAAACTCAAAAAAATATTATATATATATATATATATATATATATATATACATATATATATATATTATATATATATAGTATATATATATATATATATATATATATATATATATATATATATATATATATATATATAATACCCTTGGTCACTCTATATTGACATCAAGGGGCGACCCGTCCATGGAGTATCCGCAATGAACTCCGCTTAGCTCTAATAGTAATAATGATAGTCCGTCATTAAGTATTTGAAGCAAACCGCAGTATATTTCCTAACACAGCTCATCCTTCAATTGTTAACTTCCTTTAACTAAACCACCAATAATAATAAAACACTTTAGCAGCCGCCGCCGACTTGAATTAACCGAGTTTTGTTAAAATGCCAATCAATATTGTATATTATTTTTGAGTCGAAATTTGACACATTTTTTATCTGCACATATTTTTTTATCGTTGAGCGAATGAAAGAAAAAATCACTTGTGCGTACACCTTTTATCTCGTCGAACTTTCGACCCGACAAATATCGCCATCGTGACAAATTATGACATTTTATTGAGCTGACGATGAGAAACCTAATTATTTTATTTTTAAATATGTATATTTTTTATTATTTTAAGTGACGAGCATCCGAACTCGTGATGTATCATTTTGAATGTGTCACTTCTTAAACACACACACAAACACAAAATGGCCACACGATAATTTAAAAAGTGACTCTGAATTGTCAACAAACAACGGGAGAATGTAAAGAGAAATACACGCATTCAATATAATAGTGCAACGAGAGTGTGTGCGTGCGGCGCGTATGCGTGAACACCAATATTACCTAGCTCCAGTCTGTTCGTACACACACCTTTTAGCACGACTCACTAACACTATTATTTTTTTTGTATCAAAATTAATTTTAACCGTGTTGTAGTATTAGATTTTTTTTTAAATAATTATCAGTAATATAAAGAATCCGATACCACTGATATATTAGCAGGACATACAAGTGGAAGTATACATATCAATATGTCGGACCATGCAGATGAGTCTGACTCATCTGATTTGTCCAGTTGTTTAGCCTGCTAATATATCGATGGTATTGACTCACATGACTATTTATTTTAATATATTAAACCGACACATCGAAATTAACAGGCCATACAATTGGATGTATAAATATTAAGATGGTGGACCAAGTAGACGAGTCTGAATGAGACAACATTAATTATTGAAGCGCTCTTCATCATTGTTATTTAAACAGTGTTACCTCAGTCTAACCGATACCATCGATATATTAGCAGGCCATACTACTGGATGTATAAATATCAAGATGGCGGACCAAGCAGATGAGTCAGATCGTCACCACAGATATTATAGTAGACACGGAATAGCTGAGTTTGACAGAGGCTAAACCAATCAGACGCGGTTGGTTTCCCTTTTGGACCAATCATCAGCACGGACATGTCCGCCATCTTGATATTTATACACACAGTTGTTCGGCCTTTCAATATCGGGGGTTTCAATATTGGATACGCACTTTTTTTGTAAAATTATTGTAAATAAACTCAAAATTCTGTATCGATCAGTTGAAAAAAATATTGATAATCGTCATTCAATAAAAAATCATCGAAAAAACAAAATATAGAATGTTTTACTCGTTCTCGAAACTGACAATTTCAGTGTACGCCCTTATTCCAATACGTTACTACCTGGTTATATTATGAACAAAGCTAGGCCAAGAGGGTGAGAAAACTGAGCACCGCGCGGTTTACATTTTTATTATGTTTTAGTAAAATGTATTATTCGTATCTCGATATTTATACACACAGTTGTGAGGCCTTCATATCGTTGGTGTTGGTCAGACTCGTATTTATCATATTGATATTAATTATACATCCAGTTGTTTAGTCTAATAACATATCGATGGTGTTGACTCATCTGAAAATAATCATATATTTTTTTAATATAAATATTTTAAAAAGGAAATATTCTCCTCTACTTCAACGGCATAAATTCACCGTGATTGTGTTATTAACGAATAAATAAACAGTAAAACAAATCCAAAGTGTGTCCCTGGCAAGTTGTCAACAAATTAGCAATGCTCATACAACACTCGGTTTATTATTACTATCGATGTTTTATTAATACATAATATAATCCTTTAGGTTAAACTAACTACGTGCTATCTCAGTTTAGAGCCCAGCTTGCGTGTTCATAATTAATTTAATACACCCGTGTGTTAATTGAAGAACAACGAACCGAGAGTGACGTCCGTTTATATTCCCATACACACGTTTCTCAATATTTTAATATTTATTTGAAAATGTATATATATTAATATAATATGTCATCTTGTACACGTCCAAAGTCCATTGTTATAGTTTGCACAATCGCCGTGTAACTAAATCATGCAAATAACACGACACAACTCATTGTTTAGGAAATGCATACATTCTTAAGTACATACAATATTGCTAAAAGATTTCATATGTATATACATTTTTATACTAATTATGGTGAGCTTGTAAATTAACTGTAATTTTCTAGATTTTTTTTTAATAATTAAAATCATTAGTTATGTTAATAGAGACAATTCTTCATCGTTTTAAAGACACTTGATTTTTATCTCTGAATGAATAATTTACTGATTTTATAAGATTTGGCATACAATACATCTCTGATTGGCGTTGGAGATCGATGCTATTCTCTCATTGGAGGGATTCTAGAAGTAGCATATCTAAAGTAATGGATTCCCAGGCATACGTCACCGTAAATAAGATAGTAGAGTTACTTAGCTACACTTATGATAGTTTTTTTGTTAGTTAATGACGAGGCACTAATTAACAAAAAAACGATCAAAAGTACAGCAAAGCAACTCTATTACCGTTTTTACGGTGTACGTTTACGGCGACGCACGCCTAGGAATCCCAAGCTTAAAAGGCGCGGCACATATTGTGCTATTTAATGCTTAAAATTGTATCTCCGGTAATGAGAGAATGATAATTATTGGAGCTCGTATTTGAAACCATTCTCTAATTAGAGGGATTCTAGATGTTGGGCATCTAAGGCGCGGCACACATAAGTGTCTCGAGATATCTTGACTCTTTCCGCTTTACGCTTATTTTCCGCTTTATGATATTTTACATTGGATTTTCGCATCATACCGATATCACAGATGTATTAGCAGGCTATATAGCTGTATGAATAAATATCAATATGGGGGACCAAGTAGACGAGTCTGAGTGAGACAACAATAAGTGTTTAAGCGTGCTAAATGTCAGATCGTGTGAATTCTCGATTGCGGTGTATATAACTTTTCATTATTGCTATTTAAACAGTGTTGCTTCAGTCAAACTCATCTGCTTGGTCCGCCATCTTAATATTTAAACATCCAGTTGAATGACCTGCCAATATCGATGGTATCGGTTTAATATATAAAAACATATACGATTCAAAAGATTATTTTCAAGTGAGTCAATACCATCGATATATTAGCAGGCTAAGCATCTGGATGTATAAATATCAAGATGGCGGACCAAGCAGACGAGACTGACACGTCTACTTGGTACGTCATCTTGATATGTATGCATACAGTTGTATGGCCTGCTAATATATCGATGGTGTCTGTTTGACTGAGATAACACTGTAATGAAGAGCGCTTCAATAATTAGTGCTGTCTCACTTAGACTCGTCTACTTGATCCACCATCTTTATATCCACATATCCAATTGTTTGGCCTGCTAATATCGATGGTATCGGTTAAATATATAAAAATAAATAAGATTCAAAAGATTATTTTCAGATGAGTCAATACCATCGATATATTAGCAGGCTAAACAACTGGAAGTATACATATCAAGATGGCGAACCAAGCAGTCGAGTCTGACACGTCTGCTTGTTATTTATGCATAAAGCTGTATGGCTTGCTAATAAATCGATGGTATTTGTTTGACTGAGGTAACACTGTAATGAAGAGCGCTTCAATAATTAGTGTTATTATACTGTACGGCCTGCTGATATATCGGCGGTATCGGTATGATGTAAGACATAACTTTTATTCATACCTTCCAG
This sequence comes from Agraylea sexmaculata, assembly GCA_022606485.1. Classification (NCBI taxonomy): domain Eukaryota; kingdom Metazoa; phylum Arthropoda; class Insecta; order Trichoptera; family Hydroptilidae; genus Agraylea; species Agraylea sexmaculata. The sequence continues at coordinate 33,072 of JAGTTH010005948.1, read as the reverse complement.
ACACACTTATAAAATAATTTGTTAATTAATAAAATTAATAAATGCGTGCCGTGTGTTAACCGTACAATAGATATGGTTATTCATCGAGGCTTCGTGTCGGCCAACAAGCTCATGCATACATAGCCCATGGCTAATTTGTCACCGGTGATTAATATTCTGGTCCAGGTAATATTATAATTGAATAGTTGCCTTGGTAACAAACACGAGAGTCTGTCTGCCGTTGCCAAAACCACTGAATGCACCGGTCAATCGGAATCCAAGATGTCGTTCTATTTATAATATCCTAGTGTTAGTCAATGCGAATGTGAACAAGTTATCTGAATGTGTTCACTTGAACAAGTACCACTTGTATTATTTTATTTTATTTATTTGCAATCAAATCGAGAGAATATTCAAATTATTTTATTTTTTATTATCTTTGCGCGTTGCGTACAAAAAAACACAATACAATTTCAAGATTTAGAAATGGTCAATTTGCCAAACGATCGTGATTGGACACACCGCTTAGTATATTTTATTATAATATTACAAATCACAGCCGTTTAGTTCGTCTTTAAATGTTGACATTTATTAATTTACTAGGGTTTGTTTTTTGAGAATTGTCATTTATTATGCATTATTAAATATCTGTAAAATTATTTTGAAATTAATTTAATAATATTATCATTAAAATACCCGCTTCGAGATTTTAGATATGTATTAATTATGATTCAATATTTAAATTTAATTATTCATACACCTGGTAACACAGTCTGTCATGCGTCAAACAATTTGAATTGTATATATAAAATTTTACAGATTACGATTAACTACCTTCTATTGACAGAGACATGAAATGTGTTATAGATAATAGATGAATCTACATTAGTTGCCAGTCAATTATGACTATTTTACTATTTCAAAAAAAGCCCATTTAATAGGTTAAATAACGATTGAAAAGCAACATTTTTTGACGTTTCATACATTAGGAACCATACGGACTGCAAACAAATTTGGAACGAAAGTGTACCACATCTCATACATAAAAAGGGCTATTTTCGCATATCTTCAATAATCAACAAATATAAATGCAGTCTCACTACCAAATATTCTATTCTATTTTGAATATATGGCTCAGTTCCATAAAGACTTAAGAGCACACAGAATTTTAATTCTTGTACCCTGATATATTAAGGACTATTTTTCTGTATATAGCGACTCTGTATATATTATATTTTAAATGTATATATATATATATATATATATATATATATATATATATACTCTAAGGATGGTTGAAAGATTGACCCGTACAGACAGACATACAGACATATAACATACACACAATTAGACAATTATATAAATTATATTGCTATTGATGAGAAAAATCCGACAATACATTAAAAAAGTCCAATTTGAGAAATGGCGGCTGTCTGAATTATCACCATCAATTTTAATCAATTAAAATTATATTAATAACGGATGGGATTAAAGTCGCGCTAACATTTCGATTGTGCGCCATCTTGGTTATGTGACGTTTAGATCAGTTTTTTTTGCTCACTTTTGACGCGTTTCTTTATCCCTTATAAAAATGGGGCGCTATACTTAACTTTATTTTGCTTTAAACATTTTACAGCGTGTTAATTAATTGTCTATTACTTTATTAACAAGTCACCGGAATCTTACAATACAGGAAATCAGAGTAAATCTGGATCAAGACAACATTTTATTAATATTATTCCTAATCTCCCAGTCGTAATATCCGATTAAATCAATTGATTTGAACCAATGACCACAGTATTTGTAGCCACATGTCTTTTCCCCCGAGCTATTGCGATTGGTCGAAACTGATCTAAACGTCACATGACCAATATGAATGAAGAATATATTTATACAATTAAACAATCTCTAATCATATACTAGAGAAACTTTGAATATTTTAAAATAACTTATAAGTGAAAATTGTCACCCTGTCGCATTTCTTTGAGTGAATTATGTGACGTTTAGATCAGTTTCATCACTATTTCTCTTCGTCAAACAATGTATTTACATGTAAAACATTTGGAATGGTGTATTATTAGATTTTTCAAATAAATTATAGCCATTTGGTAATTGTTTATTTATTTCTTTTTATGTGAAGATCTTTTTGAGAGGGTTTTTTAGACACAACAACGTGTTAATTCATTGATATTAACTATTACTAGTTACACAAGTCATTGATTTAATAATCAGTATTTACCATACAATACAGGAAATCAGAGTATACCTAGATCAAGACGATTAGAATATCATAAAGAATTTATTGTCAACCCTTATGATTGTCTAAAACTGTTAGTTTTGACAACATTTTCCTGGCCTGCCGAAATGTTTACAGCAAGCCAACCAATAAGAAACACATTAAAATCTTAAAATGTATTTTAAAAATAATAAGCATAAATTATATTTTTTTTACATGTACATGTACGTCTTGATGGAGTTATTGTTTCTTATATAAATATATCGGTAAATAATTAAGTTTTTAAAATTAGTCAAAATAATATTCTCAAGACGCGTTTAACTTTTACATTTTTTTAAATCCGTATACAAAAATGGTTAATTTCTCGCATTTATTCGCTAAGATATTTTAATTGTTTATTTGGGATTTTTATAAAAATTTATTAAGTATTGTTCAAATTGTCACAGTTTAATGCGAATTGAAACCCTTGGCTGGAAAAACTGCATAAAAATCCGACGTTACTATCTTCAAAATGTTTTTAGTCTAATTTTATACATTAATAGTTAAGAGAGAGTGTAATTGGTAATTTAAAAATTGGCGGCTATCTGAATTATCACCGTTCAGTTTATTATGATTGGTGGAAATAAATATGCATAGTACTAATTTGCGACCCAAATTATGCATTTCGTCAGTTAATTTATAATAAACGAAATAGGAAAAGCAAGTGAACGGTATTGCCATACAATACTAACATCATATACTCATAATTAATTAAAAATATAATTTTTGATCGATTCCCGATTTCCCAATTGTAATATCCGATCAAATATTTTTTTGATCCCATACTCAAATTAATATAAAAGTGAGAATTCGACTGCTCCAGCGTATAATATCGTAATTGCAAAAAAAATGTGTGCTCTTAAGTCTTTATGGAACTGAGCCACATATTCAATCTGGTAACACTGCCTGTCACGTGTCACTCGGTTTAATTATTATTTATAAAATAATAACAATTTACGATTGAATACCTTCTATTGAAATGTGCTATATATAATGGATGAATCTACATTAGTTGCCGGTCTAAAAATTTCTAAAAAGTCTCATTTAATAGGTTAAATAATGATTGAAAATCAACATTTTTTCACATTTCATACATACAATATGTAGCTCAGTTTTCATAGAGACTTAAGAGCACACAGATTTTTTTTGCACTTACGATATTATACGCTGGAGCAGACGATATGATAGGCTAAGGTGTATGGTGTATATTATTATTTGATCTTGGACTAGTGTATGAGAAAATCCTCACGTTAAATGATTGAAAGTTCATTAAAGGACACTTGTGTTGATTGTATTAATAATTGTTTTTGCACTTACGATATTATACGCTGGAGCAGTCGATATGATAGACTAAGGTGTATGGTGTATATTATTATTTAATCTTGGACTAGTGTATGAGAAAATCCTCACGTTAAATGATTGAAAGTTCATTAGAGGACACTTGTGTTGATTGTATTAATAATTGTTTTTGCACTTAAGATATTATACGCTGGAGCAGTCGATATGATAGCCTAAGGTGTATGGTGTATATTATTATTTAATCTTGGACTAGTGTATGAGAAAATCCTCACGTTAAATGATTGAAAGTTCATTAAAGGACACTTGTGTTGATTGTATTAATAATTGTTTTTGCACTTACGATATTATACGCTGGAGCAGTCGATATGATAGACTAAGGTGTATGGTGTATATTATTATTTAATCTTGGACTAGTGTATGAGAAAATCCTCACGTTAAATGATTGAAAGTTCAGAGGACACTTGTGTTGATTGTATTAATAATTGTTTTTGCACTTACGATATTATACGCTGGAGCAGTCGATATGATAGACTAAGGTGTATGGTGTATATTATTATTTAATCTTGGACTAGTGTATGAGAAAATCCTCACGTTAAATGATTGAAAGTTCATTAAAGGACACTTGTGTTGATTGTATTAATAATTGTTTTTGCACTTACGATATTATACGCTGGAGCAGTCGATATGATAGCCTAAGGTGTATGGTGTATATTATTATTTAATCTTGGACTAGTGTATGAGAAAATCCTCACGTTAAATGATTGAAAGTTCATTAGAGGACACTTGTGTTGATTGTATTAATAATTGTTTTTGCACTTAAGATATTATACGCTTGAGCAGTCGAATTATCTAAATGTATATAACTATGTGTATTTATTGCGCGCAGTGGCGCCGATTTGTATTCATTTTATTATCAGGTGATAAATTATTAAAGTCAGTCTTATCGTTGTGATATGATGACATCGTTTACGACCAGTCGGACTATGAATGGGTGACCGATTATTTCACTAGCAGCTTCTAAACTATCTCTCGTTTCAAGGTGAGCGTTGAACGTAAATATTATATGAAAGTACCCCCAAGTGATTGACTGTAATTTTATTTATTTTGCTTGTGCGGTGAATATAATGTAAATAAAATGTACCATGAATGGAATATAAAGTCGTACATTTACAGGCGGTACGTGCTTCAATACTAACAATACAAACTATTCAAATAAGGAGTGCCTTTACTATTTATTACACGAGGTCAGTTAATAAACTACTCGATACTAAAACCACCAGGGGTTTAAATTATCCGAAATGGGGTAGTTCAAATGTATACTGCTGAAATAATGTGTCTATATTTCATGTACAGGATGGACTTGAATTAACTGAGAATATTTAAACGGGTGTTAGGTTAGGTTAGGTATCGCAAATATAAGCAAAAAAAATATTATTATTATTTTATTAAATATTTATTACGTATTTAACAGGTACAATACACACAACACAATTGATATTTTTTATTCTTCATTCATAATATATATATATATATATATATATATATATATATATATATATATATATATATATATATATATATATATATATATATATATATATATATTTCCACTCTGTATATTATTATTATAATTATAGATTTTTATCATTGAAAATATTTTAAGGAGTCATTTAAATAATGAATGTGCCTTGATAAAGTAACTATTTTAAATCACATTTATTTTACTCTTCATTTTTATTTCAAAAATAATTTACCAATAACTTTAATATTGTTTCGAAATAAAAATGATCAAAATAGCACTATTTTTTATTTAAATTTGTAATAATTTTTTTAAAACCCACTCTCTAAAATATTTTCAGTTAATTCAAGTTTACCCTGTATATAAATTAGAAGAGTAAATGGACATAAATACATTTGTATATGTTAATAGTGTTTTTGAAATCGAGTTTGGGTCACCATCTTGGAATATGCTGTTTCTGTGAAGTACTCAGTATTGTGTCTCTTAAATAAGTAATTAATAGTTTGAATAATTTTTAATGTACAATAAAAATATTTGAAAAAAAATATACCTATTTTATACATTTTTTAAATAAGATCATTCTCAACTAATTCAAGTTCACCCTGTATATATAAATTAGAATTCCTCTTCTAAGGTTTGAGTGATTGTGAACTTCTTACTCAAAAAATACACTAGGTGATGTGCCAAGGTCAAACGAATAGAATAGTATTCTATTCTGATTGATTATTTATACACTCATAAGAAAATTATGATTAATTGATCATTTTACTACTGTTTTTATATCGCTTTAATGCACTTCATACAAAAAAAAGATATAATACTACAATATTCGTTTGACTTTGGCACATCTCTGAGTAATGCCCATATTCAATTAAATACCAACCCTTAAACAGTATAAATTAAAACAATTTTAATCGAATACCATACATAAAGTTTAAAACCACTGTTTTATACATAAAAAATCCACATATCTTGATAAATTAAATTACACCAATTAAAAGTGTATTCGATACCAATTATTTGGGGTACAATTTATTTTTAAAACTTCTTTTAATATTTCTCAAAAATAGATAGGTGCGTGCGTGATATTTATTTAATTATGGGTAATTCGTATTTCTGGATAAAAATAAATGGATGCAATTAAAATAGTAGTTATTTTAAGTCTTCATTTCATTCAAAATCTACTTTAATAGTTGTTAGGAAAAACACGATCAATGATTTTTTCAATCTCCGTATAAATAAACATTATCAACAAAACGTCTGCTTAATGCTCGCAATTTTAAATATAATATTTTTTTGCGTTTAATAGTTTAACATATCGATATTAGAAAAACAAACTATACATGGCTTACCTATAATTAATATTATTAAAATAGTTAAAAGTGTAAATGTAATATTTGTTATTAAGAAATAATGTATTTTCATACAATTACTAACACGAGTTCCATTCGTCGATGCGTTTTGTATTTTTAATAGTTTTAATTATGTTTTCTTGGGTTAAATAAAAATGTGGGGATAGTATTGAGATCCAGCACTATTAATTAAAAATGTATAAATTGTAATAAAATCATTTCATTTGATTTCAAACCCCACCAAAGGTGAAAATTTCCTTTTTACCGTTACTCAGTTGTTTATAGCAAAGGTATTTTTCAAAATACGTATATATTATATTATGTTATTTTGTAGAATGTCTAATTATATACATTTCTTTCCTACGTTATTTTTTTATATTTATAATAGTTTGGTCAGGATTCAAATTGATCGGTGATAATTTATATTGTTGTGTCTGTTTCATACAAAATAGTTCTCTCGTTCGTTCTTTTTTTTCATATCACCTCGTTGATATAATTAAAAATACTGATAATAATTATGAAATTTAGGTAATTTCCAATTATAGATTAGATCGATCTGATAAAATACGATATCTGAGATTACAAAGTCTGAGGTCGAAGTAATATTATTTTAATAATCAGTCCCGTCACAACGTTGAAGAAAGCTCAGTACGCGGGGGTAAAAATAAAAATATGTTCGAATGTACAAAAAATAAAACACAAAAAAACACTCACCGAGTAATGTGACGATTTATCAAAGTCTATATAATATTTTCGAAATGGGTCACAATTCAGAAATACACTTACACGTGGAAATTTTTTTTTTCTTCAAATTATATATTAATTAATTTATTAATATCTGTAAACACCAATGGTAAAAAAATCCAGGTTATAGATAAAATTCTAAGGTGCAGTTTTGTTATCTGACTTTCATCGTGAAAAAAAAAATATATATATTTTGTTTATAATAACACCGCGTAATTTCGATTATAAATATAAAAGATACCTGTTATCTTTATTTATACTGTTTAATCAAAGTCTAACAATCATCCGGATACTTTAATTATTAATTAATCAATACTAAAGATGAGCCAAGGTCAGTCGGATTTTAAGTCTTTATAATGGTATTAAATATGGTGTTATTTATATTAATAAAATATTTATATACACTTGCTTTATTTGGAATTATTATGAATAAACTCTTTCTTTTCATACGTGTTGTTTTTATATTGTTTCATTAGACTACACATGCCAATAATAATGTGTTTTTTTAAAATAAATTATTGGAAATTATTGGAAGGCTTAATCTGCAATTGTGATAACTCTACATTTTTAAAGAATGATTGTATTGCGATTCAAAAATTAATATATTTAAAGCACTGCGCAGTTTATATTTTTATTATGTGGTAAAATATATTATTCAATTTGAATTTTTCGACATAACCAGAACAATTTTATAACATAGTAATATTATTAAAATATTTATTTTTAAACTTTATAGTTTGTCCCATGAATATAATAATTGATGTATGATAATGATAACTGTAGATGAAATCGTTGCAGAGCTCGAATACGTCAAATTACTTCATTACAGGCACTTGACTAAGATTAGATTATAATGTAGGGTGTCTTACAAGTACATTAAGAATAATAAAATGGGGGTAAATGGACCCATGCTTCAATAAGAGAAAGGTTTTTTATCAAGTTTAGACATTTTTAATATTAATATTAAAATAAGGAGGGAAATCGTTGCAGAGCTCGAATACGTCAAATTACTTCATTACACGCACTTGAAATAGGTTAGATTATAATATAGGATGTCTTAAAAGTACATGTAGAATAATAAAATGGGGGTAAATGGACCCCATGTTTCAATAGAATAAAGGTTCTTTTTTGTAAAAATGTTTCTTCTTTATCAAGCATGGAATTTTTTAAAATTAATATTAAAATAAGGATAAAAATCGTTGCAGAGCTCGAATATGTCAAATTACTTCATTCATAGGCTGTCTTAAAAGTACATTTAGAACAATAAAATGGGGGTAAATGGACCCCATGTTTCAATAGAATAAAGGTTCTTTTTTGTAAAAATGTTTCTTCTTTATCAAGCATGGAATTTTTTTATATTAATATTAAAATAAGGATGGAAATCGTTGCAGAGCTCGAATACGTCAAATTACTTCATTCATAGGGTGTCTTAAAAGTACATTTAGAATAATAAAATTGGACCCCATGCTTCAATAGAATAAAGGTTCTTTTTTGTAAAAAATGTTTCTTCTATATCAAGTTTAGATATTTTAATATTATAATTATACGACCTTTGTTAGCACGAACCACGAACCACGTGGGTCAAATAATAGAGCCGATGTAGAATTTAATTAGAATAATACGTACCCTTTGAACCAACATGTATATATTATTATCATTGCATATGAATATATTATTATATTGACACAATTCTTTTCCATGAGATAATATTATTCGTTAACTGCTGGATTAATTAATTAATGCCGTTGTTAAATGTATGTATTTATATTTATATAAATTCGACCTCGTGTGAGTCTATTATTGGAGAACGACTCTAGTCTCGTCATAATATGCTTTGCACTGTCACATTTTATTATTTATAACTGCACCCGGATTCATTGAATATCCTCATTTTTCTATTGAATAAATATATTAAAGACACGCCCACGTTGATTGACAAATAATCGTATTTTGAAGCGTTTGCTTCTCACGTGGTGATAATGTCATGTGAGTTGTTTGAGTATGTATGCATGCACGGACGTTTCTTCATTATAACCATAGATGGATATAATATTTATTTATTTTTAAATATTCATTAAAATAATATACGTTGAAAACTATATATTTGTGCGTTTATTTGAATCAACATTAATTTGAAAAAAAAATTAAATATGTATGTATAAATATTTTAGTGAAAGTTCGAACCAAATATGGATGTAAAAAGAGCTTCGCGGAAAATCCGCTAGATTGTATCACAATTTGTATTTGATGAATTAAAATAATTATTATCTTTTTGTATTTTTTCAGGTGAGTTTGCACACAGTTTTTAACGACACAATTCAGGTAAAACTCCAATTTTGCACGATATAATTATTGTTTACATATCATCGAAAATTAATTATGGGTTACTATTTGAATATACAACAAAAATTAAGTTTGAAATATTTATAATATATTTTTCCGTTGTTTGAGTTAAATATGCAGTTTTAATGGTAACGTAACTAATTGTAATATCTATGTCAGAGGCTTATTAATAAATCTTATGATAATAAAATATTATATAGCATATTAATGTTGCATATTTAACGTTTTACTTTTAGAGGCATTTTTCGAAATAAAAAAATATATGCGTCAAAAATATAATTAATTACGACTGGGAGATCATGCAATTATATGATGTTAGTATTGTATGGCAATACCGTTGACTTAAGTTGCCTATTTCGTTTATCTATATTAAATTATTTTTAATTATAAATTAATTCACGAAATGCATAGTTTGGGTCGCCTATTAGTGCTATACATATCTATGTCCGCTAATAATAATAAACTGCTGTAATTTTTAATATTTATTTAAAGTTAAAGAGCGTCAAAGATTACAATTATTTCTTGGACTTGGAGAATAATATTAATAAATTCTGATCGATTGTCTTGATCCAGGTTTACTCTGATTTCCAGTAAGTAAGGTAAATACTGATTATTAAGTCGGTGACCTGTGTAACTTGTAATAGTTAAGATCAATGAAAAAATATGCTGTTAAATTTTTAAAACAAAATAAAGTAAAGAAAAACGCCCCATTTTTATAATTGATAAATAAATAAATAATAATAAATCTCAAGAATGAGCAGAAATAGTGATGAAACTGATCTAAACGTCACATAACCACGATAGAACATAATAAAAATGGTAGCTGGACTTTTACAACATATATATTTTTAATGGATTTAATTTGAATTGATAATTCAGATAGTTGCCATTTTTTAAATTGCCACTTACTCTCTTTTAACTAATAATGTATAAAATTTGTCTATAAACATTTTGAAGATAGTATAATTGGATTTTTATGCAGTTTTTCCGCGCCAAGGTCTTCAATTTGCATTAAACAGTGACAATTTGAATACTACTCAATAAATTTCTTAAAAATCCTAAATAAACAATCAAAGTATCGTAGCAAATAAATGCGAGAAATTAAACATTTTTTGTACGGATTTTTAAAAATGTATTACTTGAGAATATTAAGTCCATTTTGAATAATTTCACAGGAGAGACAAAAGCAACCATATTTATTTTATTATTCATCTATAAATTTTATACAAAACCTATGTGAAATTGAGTTGAGTTAATTTATGGCAATAAAATCAAATATTTGGGAGTTACACTGTCATTTCTCAATTTATGAGATGATTAGAAATTGGTCTATAAAAATATTGAAGATAGTATCGTCAGCTATTTATGTAGTTTTTTCTCTCCAATGACTATAAATTGTAATACTATACCAAGATTTTTTTTTAAATATGTAATCTTAAGTGTTCGTCGTTCAGCTTTTGTGTCTCTCCCGTAAAATCGTTCAAAATGGACTTAAAATTAATTTTAAGTGGAATATAAATATTGTCTTGAAATGTGTATTTAATATTTTTTAACACTATCATTGATATGAATTATTATAATCCGAGTGGCTATAGTATTTTGACGTTATGTTGTTATAAATAAGGGTCACGTTTCTGGACGGACGGAGGGGCAAGTCACGAGGCTCGGCCACCCCTCACCACCCCCTTGTACGGTTAAGGGGGCGGCGAAGGGGGCGGCGAGGGGTGGCAGCCTCTCAATACTACCCACACTACGATAACCCGTTGGGGACATTCAAATGACACTCGACTTATAATTGTGACCCCCAATTATATTATTTGTTCTCAATGAATATGTATTGGAATGAATTTTAACAATCACAGCCGTTTGTGGTTTGTTAATACGGCTATGCGTGTGTATAATATATCGACTGCTCCAGCGTATAATAAGTGCAAAAAAATCTGTGTGCTCTTAAGTCTTTATGGAACTAAACCACATATTGTATGTATGAAACGTAAAAAAATGTTGTTTTTCAATCATTATTTAACCTATTAAATTTTCGAAATAGTATAATAGTCTTATTTGACCGGCAACTAATGTAGATTCATCTATTATCTATTCCACGTTTTATGTCTCTTTTAATAGAAGGTAGTAATCTGTAAAATTTTATATATACAATTCAAATTGTTTGACGCATGTGACGCATGACAAGTGTTGCCAGGTGTATAAATAATTTATATTAAATATTTAATCATAATTAATACATATCTAAAATATCGAAGCGGGTATTTTAATGATAATATATTTTGAGATAGAGATATTTAATAATGCATAATAAATGACAATTCTCAAAAAACAAACCCTAGTAAATTAATAAATGTCAACATTTAAAGACGAACTAAACGGCTGTGATTTGTAATATTATAATAAAATATATTAAGGGGTTGACCGGCAACTAATGTAGATTCATCTATTATCTTTTACACATTTCAATACAAGGTATTTAATAGTAAATTGTTATATTTTATATATGAAAATCAAAAGGAGTGACACGTGACAGGCAGTGTTACCAGGTAGAATATGTGGCTCAGTTCCATAAAGACTTAAGAACACATAGAACTTTTTTGCACATACGATATTATACGCTGGAGCAGTCGATATGTATTTGTTCTACACTGATACCATAATATTAGAAGGCCGGACAAGTGCATGGTAAATATCTATATTGGTGAGTTCGATAGAGGCTCGTCTCAGTCATCGTCAAACTCGTCTGCATGGTCCGCCATCTTGATATTTATACATACATCCAGTTGTCTATCAACGTCTACACACAAACTTTATTACAATTCCTTTATTAAATGTAATTTACCTACATACGATATTTTGATACATTATGATGTCTTTTATTTATTTTATACGGAGTACGATACATTGGTAATTTAAATAATTAATATATCATAAAATAATTTATGGGAAAAAATACAAAAAAACAACCACTAAAATATATAATAAAAACAAATAGTTAACATTCGTATGTAATTCTCGTATTTCTTTCCTATATAATAGTTTACCGCATAATAATAAAATAAAATATTATTTATTTAAATGAAATTGCTTCATATCTTAAGTATTAAAAGAAGCCTTACAGAAACGGCTGATAAGAAAAGTTAATGTTTAAAATATTCTCTACAAATATAATAATTAAATCATGTGGTAAACGAAAATACGTCGAACTGAAAGATTGATTTAGTAAAAAGTCCGCTGTAATTTTCACGTCTTTAAAATATTTCAAGTTGAAATGATAAAAAAAACTTCCAATCAATAATAATATACATAAATTTATGCTTAACTCAATTAATAACTATGTGGTTATATTATTACAATATTTTATTTTAAATCAAATAAGCAATAAGCAATGAAATCTTGCGATGAATGTTAAAAAAAAACGCACGTTCACCGGTTACGAATTATGTATGGATTAAAATTCCGTTCATGCGATATATCAGCAGATAATACAACTTGATGTATAAATATCAAGATGGTGGACCAAGCAGATGAGTCTGAGTGAAGCAAAACAATGTGATTAATAGTAATAGAAAGTGATGTACAGCTTTATTGAGAAACAGACTAACTGACCTTTAGAGCGCTTAAACATTCTCGTCTACTTGGTCCACCATCAGGTTAGATTAATAAATCAGGGAATAATTAATATTAATAAAATTCCGATCCATCGTCTCGATCCAGGTTTTCAATGAAATCTTGCGATGAATGTTAAAAAAGCACGTCCACCGGTTACGAATGAATGTATGTCAAATATTTTTTCCAGTGCATTGTAAGGCATGAATATTGTGTATGCTCATCCACACCCTTCACGGTTACTGTATAATATGAAATTCACAAACAAGTGTCGTCTTGGAGATAAGAGAGATGTGTTTTAGATTCTAATATTTACTCTAATGCAGGGATTTGCTTGTGATTGAAGTGTCGACATGTGGTGTCAATGACATCTTATTATCATTAATATTTCAGTATTGGAGATAACCGCATATTATTATGACTGATCTAAAAGTGAATCATAATAAACAATTTGGTCAAATAAACAAGGCCTTGGTTATGAAAATATGTATTAATATAAAGCGAGACACTTCAATCAAAAACATGCATCGCTCATCACTCCATAGTAAATTATAAATAAAATTATTTAATATGGTTTTCATATGATGACAACACTCATCACAATATTTATAAAGACCGATAAATACTGTTTATTGAGATGTGTATTAATTATAATAAAATATGATTTTTCCATCTGGTAACACTGCCTGTCATGCGTCACTCCGTTTGACTATTATTTATAAAATGTAACAGTTTACGATTAAATACCTTCTATTGACAGAGACATGAAATGTGTAATAGATAATGGATGAATCTACATTAGTTGCCGGTCAAATAGGACTATTTTACTATTTGTAAAAAGTGTAATTTAATAGGTTAAATGATGTTTTAAAATGAAGCATATTTTCATTGACTTGATACATTTGTAAGAGCTTCTAATTTCCGATATAATATAGTGTTTGTTCCAGTCAGAATCATTTAAATGACTGGATACAATAATATAGTATCGCGAAAACATTAATATGAGGATTGTAGATATGTATTAATTGTAGTAAAATAATTTTATAAAATATAATACTTCCATCTGGTAACACTGATGGTTGAAGGATCCGTACAGATAACATACACACACCTTAGACAATTAGTATTTGTGTAAACGCATACGCACCGCATGCACACTCTATTCTATTGAATACGGTCCATTATTTTTTAATAAAATAGTGTTGGCATATTAATAATAAATGTTTACATTAAATAAAAGCCATAAATAAGTACACATGTGTATTAAGTATTCAGCAAATAAACATTGATATTTTAAATACGTTTTTGTGTTTATAAACAGATCTAGAGGGATGAAATTGATGTCAACCCATCCTTGGACGTATTAATAAATAAATAAACATTTTATTTAATATTATTACGTTAACGGTAATAAATGAATAAATAATTTTGGTTGTATGTGTGTCATCCGGGTAAATATTGGTTTGTGTTATTGTATTTATTTTTTGCACTTTAGCCTCCTACGTCTGTTTATATCTGTGATCTACGATATGAAATCTATAGCAAATGTCAAAAGATTGGTGATATTATGATATAATCTCATATAATGTGTAATAGTTTTGTGGTTTGGCTATTCACATAAGTGAGACTGACTGCGTGTGTGAGGTGAGATACACGCTGTTTACGAGGTACTCCCAAATAATACACATACAAAATGATATTCGTGTGATGCAAATAGTCACAAGTAGTTCCTATTTAATGAGTAATTTTAATTATGTGTTATATTTTATGAACTATATCTATGTAATAATTTTTTTAAGGAAAAATTTAAAAGTAATATCTTAAATATTAGTGACTTTATGATGGAAAAACGATATTTTTTGTCTATCTCGGACCCCGCTCAGCCCCGTGTGGGTTAATTAGAATTGATTAAGTTTTTCAGCTTGTGGTATTCAAACTATGTATAAAAAATAAATCGGGTCATCTTAAGCTATATATATAATTATCGGCCTGTTTGCCGATTCCATATTATAAATCTGGCGTCCATTGCTCCCCGGGGATAAATTCCCTCTTTTATTAGATCAACGTTCACATTGCGGACATTTTTAGTTGCCAAACAATCATCAATATCATTAGTTTGAGTTTAAAAATTATAAATAGCAATTAATGCAAAGCTTGCTTTATGTAATTGTGTGCATTGCGGGTCAGTGTTCGGACTTTGTACGTAATTACAACAATTTTTTAGCACGTGCCGGTGACGCACATTCGGATTCCAAGATATTAAGCGATCAAAAACAGAAAAAGGGTGGCTTGATGTGCTCAGGGTTGAAGTCTCCACCCCCTGCCACATCACAGCCACCCTCGGTCTCTGCGTGACTTTGATTCTTTTGCACTTGTTGCGGTTTAAGTTCGATCAAAGGCTTGAAAGTGGACTGGGTAAACATTAACCTTGGCTCTTTCATCTCAGAACAGTGGGCTTTCAAAAAGTAACCCACCCCCTGAAATTTTCATCAACGTGAATAAAAATTATTCATATTGTTTGAGCTTTCGCATAATTAAGCCGCGTGACCGTGACATTATGTTGGATGTTAATATAATAAAAACGTACATGATTGTTCACACATTATTTCATATAAATTGTCTTTGACACTTCCTCTAAATACATTACAAATAGATAATTCACATCTAAATTAATCAGAATCAATAGCCACCAAAATAAAGTGAAATATTAATTTACAGTGAAATATTACAAAGTGTATTTAATATAATCTGTCGAATGATCGAGGCGTATAGTTCCATAATCACGAACACAACATTGACCTGTTTAGGTTAAGGCAACTTTTATTATCACGGATTTTACAAAAAAAAAAATAAAAAAAATCAATGAATTTGGTAATTTGTTATGCATTGTCAAATCAATTCTATATTCTTACCATTAAAATATTCCCTATACACACATAAGCTTTACGATATTATATTATTACTAGGGTAATTTTAATTGAAATGTTCAATTTGTTAATGTTTTTTTATGTTCTGCCTGGTTTTTTAATAGGACGTTTATCTTTGAGTTTTGATTTCATTTTTGCCTTAAAGAAGTTTTAAAGAATTTTTTTATTTTTAAAATGAAGTATAAAAATGTGGAAATTGTTATGCATTATCAAATTAAATACACCTAAAAATATATTGAAATTATTTAATATTTTGAAATGCTCTGATTTGTTTTTAATACGAAGATAATAAGTTGTTTGTTTTTCATTCGAAAGAAGTTTGAAATTTTATTAAAATTATTAATAAAATAATATAACGCGGTTTTCATTTGATGACAACACTCATCACAATATTTAAAAAGTGAGTCTTCCGATAAATACTTTTTTTGAGAATTTTCATTTATTATGCATTATTAAATATCTCTAAAATTATTTTGAAATTAATTAAATAATATTATCATTAAAATACCCGTTTCGAGATTTTAGATATGTATTAATTATGATTAAATATTTAAATTGAATTATTTATACCCCTGGCAACACCTAGCAACACCTAGCTGTCATAATGGGATTTCGTTTGACCATTATTTATAAAATATATCAGTTTACGATTAACTACCTTCTATTGACAGAGACATGAAACGTGTTATAGATAATGGATGAATCTACATTAGTTGCCGGTCAGATAGGAATAATTTACTATTTCGAAAATGTCCCATTTAATAGTTTAAACAATCATTGAAAACCAACATTTTTTTACTTTTCATACATTTCGAACAAAACTGACAGCAAACATATTTCAAACGAAAGTATACGATATCTCGAAGGTATTCGATACATATTAAGGGCTACTTTCGCATATCTTCAATAATCAACAAATTTAAATGCAGTCTCACTACTAAATATTCTATTCCATTTTGAATATATGGCTCAGTTCCATAAAGACTTAAGAGCACACGGAATTTTAATGCTTGTACCCTGATATATTAAGGACTATTTTTTCTGTATATAGCGACTCTGTATACGCTGAGGATGGTTGAGGGATTGACCCGTACAGACAGACATACATACAGACATATAACATACACACAGTTAGACAATTATATATATTACTAGGGTAATTTTAATTGAAATTTTCAATTTGTTAATGTTTTTTTATGTTCTGCCTGGTTTTTTAATAGGACGTTTATCTTTGAGTTTTGATTTCATTTTTGCTTTAAAGTGTTTTTTTTTATCGATTAGAAGAAATTTTTGATTTTAAAATGAAGTATAAAAATGTGGAATTGTAATGCATTATCAAATTAAATACATCTAAAAAATTTTTGAAATTATCTAATATTTTTAAATGCTCTGATTTGTTTTTAATACGAAGATAATAAGATGTTTGTTTTTTCATTCGAAAGAAGTTTGAATTTTTTTATTAAAATTATTAATAAAATAATATAACGCGGTTTTCATATGATGACAACACTCATCACAATATTTAAAGAGCGAGTCTGCGATAAATACTTTTTTTGAGAATTTTCATTTATTATGCATTATTAAATATCTCTAAAATTATTTTGAAATTAATTTAATAATAATATCATTAAAATACCCGTTTCGAGATTTTAGATATGTATTAATTATGATTAAATATTTAAATTGAATTATTTATACATCTGGCAACACTACATTTCAAATGTCAAACAATTTGAAGTGTATATATAAAATTTTACAGATTACGATTAACTACCTTCTATTGACAGAGACATGAAATGTGTTATAGATAATGGATGAATCTACATTAGTTGCCGGTCAGATAGGAATAATTTACTATTTCGAAAATGTCCCATTTAATAGTTTAAACAATCATTGAAAATGAAAATTTTTTTACTTTTCATACATTTCGAACTATACTGACAGCAAACATATTTCAAACGAAAGTATACGATATCTCGAAGGTATTCGATACATATTAAGGGCTACTTTCGCATATCTTCAATAATCAACAAATTTAAATGCAGTCTCAATACCAAATATTCTATTCCATTTTGAATATATAGCTCAGTTCCATAAAGACTTAAGAGCACACGGAATTTTAATGCTTGTACCCTGATATATTAAGGACTATTTTTCTGTATATAGCGACTCTGTATACGCTGAGGATGGTTGAGGGATTGACCCGTACAGACAGACATACATACAGACATATAACATACACACAGTTAGACAATTATATATATTATGGTAGTTTATTTATGTTTCTTTCTTTGTTCCTAAGGAGAGTTAAGTTGAGTTTTTAAATTGTAACGAATTTGGTTGGTAAAATTTCGATAGATTTTTTTTAAATATAAATTTACCAAATATAAAATAAAAAATCAATACTATAAAGGGAATCGTTCGAAATCTCGAATACATCAAAGCACTTATTACACCCACTTGGACTAGTTCTGGTTATTAATCAAAAATATATTTATTTCTTGTTCGAGTTAAACATGCAGTTTTACTATTAAGGATCTTAACTAATTGTAATCCAAGTTGTACGTTTTACCACACCATAATAAAACAATTCAGAAACTCTATTAATTAATTTTAATCCATTTATATGTACATATATTATAATTATTCATTTTAAGGCTAAATGTATAATGTATGTGTCCTTCTCCGAATCATTCAGAGAATATATTTGTAGTTTTTTTTTATATGGAACTTTTTTTTCTTTCTGGAAATACAAACTCATTCTAGTAAAGATAATATCATATATAAGATGCTTTGATGAAAACAACATTTTATTTTTAACTTGTTTGTGTCGTTATATGTCTTTACTTATAGTTTTTTACACCATTCTGTTACCCAATATATATTTTTTATCAAAGATAACCACTTTTAATGAAAGCTAATTTCACATACAGCCAGCGTACTTTAAATAAAATAATATACGTATCTATTTAAAATCAATAACATTATTCATCGTCTGGTTTGGTGGGTGAATTTCATTGTAATTTATATTACTTTGAATCTAATTTACATATACATAATATTTTAGACATAATTCGGTGAAATGTTGACTATTTAGTCCGCTTTTTTTTGGATAAAAATATTTTTTTTAAATTCCTCTTTATTCAATATTTAATTATTAAATTTAAGACTTTCATTTCCATAACCATGAATTTTATTAATTATTCATCGATAGATTATTATTATATCTAAATATATAATAAAATTATTTCATTTTGAGTTGTTTGTTAGAGAAATGAACGCCTAAAGTACACATTGGGGTGACTATTATTTCAAATATGTGCGAAAATAATAATTTTGTGAATTAAATTGTTTTTCTTGCGAATCACTTAAAGTGTGTTCTATATTATTTGTAAATAAATGTGCAGTTATCGTAAATAAATGTTTCTTAAAAATCTACCATAATAATTGTGTTGAGTTAGGTTAGGTTAGGTTTGTATATTGTTATGTTTTTTTATTTGTTATCATATTAAACCCAGTATGTATGTTATCATGGTAAAACTTTTTTCTTCGTACAATTTTAATTTCACATTTAGCTTAAATAACCCACGCCTTCGTAATTAATATTTGTTTGAGCCGATTGTGTGTTTGAACAAAATCTAAATGTGAAGTTTATTCAGGATAGATCGAATGATTGTTCTTCCAGGTGGTGTGTTTGTATAATATGAAAGCATATTAAACATTGTGTTGTATTGTTTCAGCTATGGACTCCGATAAACCTCATTCTATTCAACCTTGTGTGTTCGGATTTCTCCGTCTCTTTTCTTGGAACACCCTTTACATTGATTTCGGCACTTTCCCATCGGTGGGTCTTTGGCAGGTCTATGTGCGTTATTTATGGATTCTTCATGACCTTATCAGGTAAGACCGCTGACATTTCAACATATTCAAATAGTTAGAGATAATATTTCATTAATACCATATGGTAATAAGTAATCCAAGAGAGGGAAAAGAAATAATATCAATTGCTCACAATTTTTTAGCACTGCGCGACTTTATTTTGTGGTAAATGTATTATTTTTTTAGACACAACAACCTGTTAATTAATTACCTGTCAGTGATCTTGACAGGTCACCATCAGTAATAGGGGGGTTTTTTCCGGTTAATTAAATATTTACATATGTTTATACAACATGTTTTTAATTGAACTTCAAATATTTTAAATCCTTTCATGTAATGTCAACACGACCATTAACAATTAATATAAAACGAGCCAAACATTAATTTATCATTTTAAGAATATTTGCGTATTAATGAGTGAGCTTATTTATTTACACCCCCCTGAGCTTTTTTGAGAAGGATTTTTAGACACAACAACGTGTTAATTGAGATACAACTAGTTATATTATTTCTAAGGGCCTAACATTCGTGGAATAATATGGATTCTAATTAACCTTCTTATAAATCTCCTAACCTAACCCAACGACATTAGTATATTGGAAATTTTCCATTACTATTTAATAGTTAGATTATATTAGGTTAGTGAAAAAAAGCTTGTATGTACTCTCTGATTTATGATAATTAATTGTTAATTCAAATTTTTATTAAGTAACCAATAAATATAAATTTCATTATTTTATTTACGCCCCAAGGAGATTTTTTTTAGAGAAAGGGTCTCTTTGAGAGGGTTTTTATACACACAAACGTGTTAATTGTCTGTAGGTGATCTTAAATATTACTAGTTACACAGGTCACCGACTTAATAATCAGTATTTACCTTACAATACAGGAAATCAGAGTAAACCTGGATCAAGACGATCGATCGGGATTTTATTAATATTAGTCCCGATCTCCCAATCGTAATATCGTTTTTTTAGTTGAGCTGGATTTGAATCCCCTTTGCACTGGTAATCAAATAATAAAGCAAGATTATAAAAGTATTCGTTGCAGTGCTCGAATACATCAAACCACTTCATTGCACCCCTTAAAACTAGCTCTAGTTATAAGAAATAGATTATATACTTAAACTACTTCAGGAAAGGCGAACATTTTAAATAATTCATAATATTTCATTTAAATATGGAATGACAGCGTCTTATAATTATAAGAGAAAAATTTGTGAATTACGAATACGTCTAAGTATTTCACCACTAGGTTTGGTTATAAATAAGGCTCAACTATAAATTATTACAATTGAGTAATCTTTAATAATAATATTTTGACTAAATTTGCTTTTTTTATAAAGTTTGAATGTAAGGCACTCCACACACGTTCAGTTCAACCCCTTTTTGCATGGAGGTTCAAATCTAGTCAAATTTTTAAATGCATTTAAAACAAATATATTTTTTTAAATTGGATATTGTCTCGTATTACAAATTTAAGTAGCTTTCATACAAATGCAATGCTTAATTAGACCCATTCAAAGTATAACAGACAAGGGTATCTAAATTTGCTTGATTTCAAAGCTATTTTCTCTAAAACCATTAGAATTTTAACAAAACTAATAATAACAGAGTAAAATTGAATATAGATTGAATATTATTCATAGCTATTTGATTGGTTTTGAGCTATTTATCGTAATGATATTTGAGGTTGAAAACGTCATTAAATTCTGATAAAACCCACAAATAATTTAGTTGTCAATAATTTAAATGGGTATTAAATTCATTATATCAACATTCCCAAAATGCCTCGGATAAATACACAGGTGAAAAGGTCACTACATATTCAACCTTTATAATTTTAGCTTATTATTTTCTTCTTAAATCTTCTCTTGGAATCCGTTAAAAATGTTCACATATTTATTACCTCAGATAATAACACGTTGAATTTCATGTATCCTCCCATGTTTGTTTATAAATATTTATCGTGTGTCGTATTTGTATTGATATTCGTTAGCGTTATTTGTCTTGTATAATCAACTCGCTCACTGAAAAATTAAATGATATGATATGTTACATAAAAAATATTGGTGGCATTTGGATAAGGGGAAATATATACATATTATATTGAAGCATTTAGTTTATTTGTTGTGGTCAAAGGCTTGTTTTATGAGACACCCTGTGGCACAAAGACTGAAGGAAGTGTTTGTTTAGTTGGGTTCTATTCCACTTAAAACACTCTCCATGGCACGTCATTTGCACACAACTAAACTGGTACTGTCCAACTTTATTCAGGTTTCAATTAATAGTTTACCACAACCAAACAGTGTTAGTTACCATATAATTACTTCAGACTGTCCTAATCAGCCATCATCCACACCTGATCTCAATAAATTGTAGTTCTGATGTGACTTTTAATAAGCAATATTAGAATAAGGCCGGGTTCGTGTGCGCTAAATCTAATGCAGTGGTTACACGGTGCTTTTTAGTTGGGCAAGTTAAGGACCGGTTTCTTCAACTCAGTGAGCTATATCTAAAGCTAAACTCTATATGTTATATTTCCCCATCCATTCGAGTGACATTTCATGATAATCTCGTTGCTTTGGACCATGTTGGGTGCACCTGAATGGCTTCATTCAAAACATCGGATATAATCGACTTTGACTTTATTGAAACAGAATATACAAGTATGACCCGAAATTTATATAAATCTAAGGACCGGTTTCTTCAATGCGTGTTAAATCGTGAGCTACATGACAGCAGATTATACGAATCTCGTGTAATATGTCGATTTACGCGCCACATGCGTTTCTTCAACTGTCAAATCCTAATTCGCTGATATCGGCGTGCTATCGCTAAATCTCAAACTCGTGCTATCATAATTTCGAATCAAGTCGCCTGTTGAAGCTTTAACAAACGGAACCTTCAATAAACGGAAAAATTGTATACGACACAAGATTCATACAATCCGTTATCACGTAGCACACGATTTAACACGGGTTGAAGAAACTGGCCCTACCTTTCTTCACTCTGGTGAACTTGCATACAGCCAACTTAAGCCCAAGCGACGGGTTCGTCACGAAACTGGAATGTAGGGGGAAATATAGCACGAGCTCGAGGTTTAGCTATAGCACGGCGATATCGCCGAGCTAGGATTTGACAGTTGAAGAAACGCATTTTGCGCGTAAATCGCTGGGTGGCGCGCGCTCGATATTTAACACGCGTTGAAGAAACCAGAATTTAGTCACGTAGCTCACGAGTTTGAAGAGACGGCTCCATACTGTTGTAGCATAAAGCAGAAGGCTTTACTACATTTTTTTTTATTTTCACTTACCACTCCCCCCAAAACCTATCCCTCTTTGTACGGTTTAGCTCAAGTGTTAATAAATATCTGATATAATTGGTGCATATAAGAATAGAGCTTTCTACTTACTAGAGTTACTAATCAGTCGTCAGTAGTCACTAGGCTAGTAAGTCTTGCAAGTTAACTGACTACACCAGTGTAATCGCACAGTCGAAGTACTTTCAGGCTAGTTACCACATTTTTTCTGTTTTCACTGACCACTTGCCCCCCAAAAGTACTTGCAGGCTATTAACTGGCAGGCGAGTTACTTGAATTTTTTTTTATTTCTATTGACTATTTATTTACCTCTTCCTTCTATGCCTCAAATTGCAATTTGTCAATTCGCACATTTATTGAATTTAATAATATCATGTGAAATATCAGGCTAGTTCGTCACTGGCACGTGCTAGTAGTCCACTCTCAGATCTGTAACTAACCCTATCTAATCAGGCTTTAAGTCAGTAACTAGGCTATCTAACTAGCTGTTAGTGAGAGTGCCATACTTCCGATACTAAGTCGTACACTTACACAATCTACTAATCCCTGACCTTTTAACAAACATAAAGATATACTACCGTCATTCGCCCTTAAAGCCCCTGAACCTTAAGACCTGTCACGCCTAATGCTTTTTTTTCTTAAATAAATATGCAAGCCCATGTCAAAATATGGATTCTCTATACATTCATTCGCAAAATCATTTTGAAGTTTTAAACGCCTTTTGTAAACACATTAAACATTTGAAAGCTGAATTCAAAATGTGGCCTTCTCCGAAAACAATCTCAACATATTCGTAGTGTTTGCTAAGCTAATGGAGATTATTTTGATCCCCGTTATGTAACATAAAATAAAAGCTCTCATTGAGAAAAAAATAATATTTTTTTTATATATTTACTGTAATTCCCCTGCGTGGCGTAGCAATTGAATGGGTCATTAAAATAAAAAATATAAATCAACATACATTGTTTGAGTTGTACTCTTATGATTTTAAGTAATTGTAAACAATAAATACAATTTTTACATTTAATAATCTTCAATCATTTAATAATATACATATGTACATAATCTTAAGTGCTAATAACCCATAAAATAACCTCTCTTCATACATTTTTTAAAATTTCATTTTCCTAAAAACATTGGCTTTTATAAAAAAGGAATATTATTATTTTGCCTTGCTTCTAAAATTATATATTTAAATGTGTTATTAATTTTTTTAAGAAATATTATAATATTCATAATACGTGGTTTTCTCGAAAACTAGCGGATCTACTTAAATGAGAAAATATTGTATTAAATAATTATTGAGTTAAGAGATTTAAGCATATTGGAAAAAACGAAATAAAGAATATTTTTATTGACAATAAAGAATATTATGTATCATTATTTGATATTGAGTAAAAATTTACAACGACTTGTTTTTCGTTTATTTTTTTTAAATCAAATTCAACTCCATACATTATTGTATTATTATATTCTCTTTTGATATTCAAGTGTTGTATTGTAAAAAATGCAAATATTCTGAATATCTTTAATATGAATGACATTTTGTCTTTATATACACGGAAATGCTCCTCCTAGAATGCGATAAAAGAAATCACATTTAAAATCATTCGAAGTCATTTTGTCAAATAAATCGATAAAAATTTCTTCAAAATGAATTGTCGGTGAATTTTTATATTCATATTTTGTGGGAACGCCTGTAAATTTTGCCTTTGTTGTGTTATTTAAGCATAATTAGCTATCGTTTCAAGTTTCAAAAACATTGGCACAAAATCAATTAATGGATTTTCACAACCGATAAATATAATTAACGCTTTAAATTCACAGAAATCTATGAATTGCTAAAAACAAATAATCTTTATACATAAATCTACTACACATTTAATCAAAATACGAATCGCTGTTAATTATATTTCGAGAGAGAAGATTAAATGACCCGCCCAAATATTAACTTTTCCACTTGAGATGGTGTATTTTCACACCCAGCTGTTTAATTAAGTTTTTTTTATGGAAGTTAATAAAGCTATATGGAGAATATAAAACCGATTTATCGGAAGTAATCACACGAATAATATTTTTAAACTTTTTCGTAAAAATTGCCTTCCGGATTATTAGAGTTTAATCGATTTCTGAAAACGTTGAATTTTTAAGGCACATTGATTTCTAAAAATAAACAGTTATACCAATCTGCTTTATAAGCGGAAATAAATATAATTTCTTTGGATTAATTTTTAATCAGTCAATAAAAATATACAGATTTTCGACTAAATCGCATTCAAAAATATATCCTCTCTTCATGCGTAAAATATTTATATTATAAATAGAACGGGCTTC
Organism: Agraylea sexmaculata; assembly: GCA_022606485.1. NCBI lineage: Eukaryota > Metazoa > Arthropoda > Insecta > Trichoptera > Hydroptilidae > Agraylea > Agraylea sexmaculata. Next base: position 7,485 of record JAGTTH010005948.1, on the reverse strand, counting down.
AGAAGTCAAGGCAGTCAAGTAACATATAGAAATAAAAATATTGAGGATTACTTAAGATTTTTATTTTCTTATACTAAAATATACATTTTATAAATTATCGTTATTCCAGCCAAAAACAGTTGCGATTTTTTAAACATAATTATGCAAATTTATACGGCAAACCCACGTTGTATTTTAAGCTTTTTACACAATATGTCATTGTTATACAATACGATCATAAATAAGGTCAAATTCTCCCTATTATGAACCAAAAAAATATATTTAACAGTGTTAAAAAATATTTTTAAAATCCAATTATAACAATTTTGCACATATAAAAAATTGTTAAAGCAATCGGTGCATATTTATTTAAATTTAATTCAAGGTTGAAATGTAGTTTATTTGAATTTCGAGAGAATGTATAATGTAAATCATTTAAAATAAAATATTAATAATAAAATATAGTGTTTCTGAAATTAAATTTTATTTTAAATGATTTACATTGCTAATATTATAAAACATTCAGTTATTTCAATGTGTCCTGATTTGTATTTATATCATAATATGATAAAAATGTAAATAATTAGTTCGGATACATATTATTTAAAATAAGTCACATTCACTTATGGAAATACTAAAAACTACGTATGGAATAACAATCTCTTAATTAATATTTTGTTAAAAAATGGCATTTTTATAGTTTGATAAATCATTGCTTGAAATTTACGAATTTCGACCCTAAAATAATTCAAATGGGTTTTTTGTATTTTTTTCTGATGTGATGATGTATTAATTATTTTAACTACCAGTAGATTGTACTCTATATAAAAATATGTAAAAACTTAATGATTTATCATATTATATCTTATATATAAATTAAATTTCATAAACAAATTGTAAAACTAAAGACAATTAAAAGAAAATATTATTGTTAATTGGGGGATTTTTAGATACAAATTTTAATTTTTATATTTTCTTATTCGATTTTCTATAAAATGACAATATTTACCACAGTGTTGCCTTTTGTTATATTTTTCAAATGATTTTTTAAATTTTGGTCTTTGAGTTTATGCATCTTAAATATGTATTTATTATAATTAAAATAATCAACATCCGTAATACAATAGGTTACCACTTTAATTAATATAAAAACCCCCCAATTTTTCCGCTATTTATAAATATAATATTAAACAAATAATTGTAGAGTGCAGATGCTTTTTGTGGTATGGTAATTTATTTATGAATAATGTGCGGCTTTTTAAAAATAAATACACCAACCAATGGGTGATTCATAATTAAGGGTGCAAAATAATTGCTCTTTTAATATTTAAAATTGTCCTGTATATTATGCTCCAGTGTGGTCTGTTTTACACAAGCCGATTGGTTGAATAGACTTGAATTTGAATATTAATTGATTGATTTATTTACAGGTATAACATCAATCACAACCCTGACAGTGCTCTCCTTCGAAAGGTTCATGATGGTATCGCGTCCCTTTGTATCCCGGCATCTCAGTATGAAAGGGGCTTCATTTTCAGTGTTCCTCATTTGGTGTTATTCCCTGGCTGTAACCACACCCCCTTTATATGGATGGGGAAATTATGTGAACGAAGCAGCTAATATAAGGTATTTATAAAACAACCCACTTTCATTAAACACCCTCGAAAAAACCCTTTTCAAACCCCGATAGATTGGTTCTGAGAATATTGATTCTTTACTTGAATATGGTCCACTAATTGAACGCGAATAATAAATCATTTAATTAAAAGAAATTCTCATTACAATAACCCATGTAGGAAATTTCATTTTCTAGATTTACTCGTAATACAGTGTTGACTTGAATTAATTGAGAATATTTTAGGGGTAGGCAGGGTATATTTAATATTTTTTTATTATTAACCCTCTGATGGATTTATGGTTTTTTTTTCAACCAAACGCAACTCAAACAAAAAAATAATAAAAGCATATAAACTAATTTAAAACATAAAAAATAGGTAATTTTATTATTTTCATTAACAGAAATATTAAGGCCCTTTAATCCATAATCCATAGACGGTTAATTAAAAATAATAACACCTTAATTCATGACGTGTTTAACAGACACATCACACAAGCCACATCCACTACTATGTAATTATCAGAAACAGCTGATTCCAAGATGGCGGTCCAAACTCGATTCCAAAACCACAAAATATTCTTAATTATGCATTTTTTTGCGATGCCCACGAAGTGTAAAATACTAAATTAAATATTTTTTATAATTGTTGTCGACTTGGTGGAAATCTGTAGTAATTAAAGGTTAAACTCTTCAAAAGACTATTACTTAACAATTTATAAAATTGTGGAATTGAAACAAAAATTATCTTTAATAAATGAATATATTTTTTAAAAAAAGCTTGTCACCCCAATTGTACTCTATGTATTATCAATGCAATCTCCATATAAATATATTTTCAAAAACTACTTTGCTATAAGTAAAGGTTAAATATTAATTAATATTCGTGGGTTTTTGTATTTTTTCCCATAAATTATGTTATGACTTATTAATTATTTTAAATATCAATTGATTATTCTCCGTATTAAAATAAATAAAAGACTAAGTCTATAAACTTTATATTGTAACATCTAATCATAATGTATCAAAACATTGTACGCAAATTATATCTAATAAAGAAATTGTATAATAATAAAATAATTAATATTCTTATTACAGTAGGTAAAACATGTATATAACGAACTTCGATTTCGTAACTTCACATATAATATAAGTTCTTTCTGAAAAAAATTATCAACCGCTAAAATTGAGTAAATTTTAAACCTGTATTTACATAACGAATATCCTTGTGATGCTATAATGTTTTTTTATTAATTCAATAAAAAAATATTTGCCTTGTGCCATTATACCGAGGATAGTTTTTTCAGCCTTATAAATATTGTAAAATTCATGTTATTAATTGAAATTACTTGTACAGTTAACAGTTGTATTGGAATTTAACAAAAGGTTTTAAAACGAATATTTCATGTGCAGAATTAGTGCATTTCCAATTTAAACATGGAGTGTAACTGAATTTCAGGAATTGAACAAAACATTAATATCGAACCAATTAATTCGTCACCAATCTATACTTTTTATATTGTAATTTTTCCATTCCATTGAATCCATACAAAATTAGTTTCCTTTATATGTGTGGTGGAAATTCGCGGTAAATATAATAATTTGTTACCATTGTGATTGTGTAGAAATTATCACAATCCGACAGATATTAATTGATATTCGATACTTTCAGAGGCTCTCATGTGTCTGTATACTTATTATATTTATAAAAGTACGTGTTTGGACCTTAATTATTATCTGCCTTAATATTATACGTTAATATGTACATTATTTTTAAGCCATTGAAAGGCTTAATAGAATAACTTTGATTTTCTTCACGCGTATGAAGTCGAACTCGAATTACAGCGTGTAAAAAAATGTGTTGCTCAAATCAGGCGCAAAAAAACTATATTTTTTTTATTGATTATTAATTTATGATATTATTTATATTCAGCTGTTCTATTAATTGGGAAGAGCAGACATTCAACGCGCAAACTTACATAATGTTCCTGTTTGCCACTGGAAGTGTTATTCCTGTCGTCATCATCACTTACAGCTATTTAAACATCATCAAGACAATTAAAAAGGTGAGCTTGTTGTTTTTTATATATTTTTTTAATTATTAATTATTTTATATTTACGCAGAATGCTTCGAGAATAGGCAGAGTTACTAAAGCCGAAAGCAGAGTTACAATGATGGTGTTTTTGATGATTCTCACATTCATGATATCATGGACACCCTACTCGGTTTTCGCCATAATCGAACAATTTGCACCCCATGATATTGTAAGTTTTAATTGTAAAAATCTGTAAAAATGTGTAATGTTGTTATTACTCATCAGGTGTCACCAGGTGTGGGAGTTATTCCAGCTTTGGTGGCAAAGAGCTCCATTTGCTACGATCCCATCATTTATGTGGGAATGAATACACAAGTAAGTTTTTTCGATAGTTGAAATTAACAATTTGACTAAAGGTGAATCTATGTGTTTTTCGCGTATTTGCCAACATCAGTGCGTCATTCGATTATTTTTTAATGTTTGATATTTTTTATTATTTAGTTCAAAGCGTCACTGAAAAGGCTGTTCGGTTACGAAGACAAAGAAGATTCCGTTCAGGATAAAGGCATCGAGAATACAATGATGTCTCCAACGAGAGGCGTATCCCAAAGCAACGAAATTAACATAGATCTTCAGTATATGAATCCGCAAAACAACAAAATGGTCACTGCTTCTATTTACAGAGAAGTGAAGGAGGATGAAAGGAGAATGTGCGGAATTAGGGATAAGAACGAAAGCAGGGTTAGGTTCGATGACGAACGCAAGAACAAGATTACATTAGTGACCAATTCCTTTGAAGACGATTCCAGTGGGATGTCAGCCGATACTTGCGTTAAAGAGATTAGCGATTCTAACAAAAGTAGCAGTACAAATAATGAATGTAATCATCTAAACGATTCTGGAATCAGCGATGTCAAAACATACCCCAGAAACAATGATGCTGACAGATTACTCAACGGAGACCCTCAAAATTTACAAGGCCTCGACAATTACGGCTCTAATCAATACGAAGATGATGATAAACTCAAAAGAGAACAAGTGAGGAGAATGTCCTTAATACACCAAAGATCTAGAAGCGATGTTGACCATAGATATTCTAAAAACCCACTATGCCGGAGAAAATCTTCAGCAGGCGGAATCCTTTCAGGACACACGAGGAAGCTATCAGCTGCTTTTCAGGACGGTAGGAGTTCAATAGTAACTAGACTTATGGTAGATGAGAGAGAAATGTCTAAATTAATGTGTTTCGAAGAAGCCAAATATGCCAATTCAAAAAAGTACATGTCCGTTACAGACGAAGAAATGATGTAAATCTTGCTGATTGAATATATTTCTTGCTTTTAAGGTAGTCAATTCCAATGCATTATTTCACAGTATAGGTAGACCTTGACTTTGACACATTTGATAAAAAAAATAAAACTTCAAGGGTTCACATTAGTACATCACGTACCGGCAACGTACCAAGCACGTAGCAACCACGTATCGACGACGCAAGGGTTTAGAGGAAACACTCGAAAAACCCCAATATGGCGAGGAATCCAAGACCCACAGTGTCCTGTAGAAACAATGATAATGATTATGATGACTTGTAAATTTCATTTTTTTTTTCAGTCAACATTCAACATTTTCAGGAATCAAATATATGCAAAAGTCGAGGTCCGCCTGTATCGTAAATAATTTATATATTTAGTGTATGTGGGGAAAAAAGAGTATTTTGATAATATATAAAATAAATATGTGATAAATTTGTCCAAATAAATAAATATATATATCTCTATAACACGCATAGTAAGGACTCTCCAATTTTGGCCATTTTCGGCTTCAGTTTTATTTGTGTAAATTATGTTTTGTTTTGTATGTGTTTTTGTTATTTTTGTAGCGATATATTACGAAATAACTATTTTTCTACGTGTTTCTAGAGGGTAATAGATGAAAATATATGAAAGAATCACAGGGTCGGTTGTCCGAGAGTTTGCCCAAAGTATTTTATAGTTCATAGTTTGCAAATTAATATTAAAATAGATAAAATATACTAAAACATTCGTTGTTATTTATTGTACTTGATTAATTATTAAACAAAATATTATGTGTACATACAAAATGACGTCGCGTCGTGCAAAAATAATAAATGTGATTTATCTCGTAAATTGTGTTTTATTATATTTTTTTATAGCACCTACGACTGTTTGAAAGAAGAATTTTTTAGGTATGTATTCTTCATATCTTTTTCGTAGGGTATTTTTTTACTTATAAAATTCTGCTTTTTGTGAACAAAGTTATCGTTGATCAAATGTATAAAAAAAATATTATTTTCGTATAGAAACTGTGCACATGTTTACAATGATTTATTGTATCCCTTTAATATTTGACACCGTTTTTTATTAGAAATATATACAAAAAAAATATTTTTTTAAATATTTATATACGATTCTAGCCAAACAAGTGGGTGCACAATTTTTCAACATTATTTTTAATAATAAATTAATTAACTACTATATTTTTTTCAGCAAATCATATAAAACCGCTGTTATTTCATATTTATTTTTCAAATTACTGGTGTATTTTTTTGCGACCCTATACTTGAGAAATATAATTTTCTTTAATTCTAAATTGACCGTTTAATATTATATTATTTTTCGAGTCAACCCCATTAAATTTCGTTTAAATCCCAAACGATTTCCAGAAAAATAATTAATTATTTTTATTACAATTCTCTCAAGATAATTAATTTTTCAAGCTAGAATCTGTTTTATTGTAAGTCCATCCTGTTTATTATTCAAAATTTTATATTTACTTGAATTATATGGTATATCTTTGTAACTTGCCCTACGTTCCTGAATTACAAAACTTTCTAATTTCACCTGCATGCTCCACCATTTTGTTTTAATATTGTAAATTGAGAGTTATAAAAAATATTTAACAGAGTATAGTAGATAATGTAAATAGAGGAAATTTGTTGGTACACATATCAGACTGTAAGGATATTTTTCTAAAAGTGACACACGTGACTTTTTAGTTCTTGAATACGAAATGTGTAGACACATTTACGAGTGGAGGCTTTACTCGTATATAAAATAAGGTATTTTGTATTACAGAATATCTCGATATAACCTGCAGGAATATTGACATTGGACAGGACGATTATTCCGTCTTACAAGAGGATGTATCGAGTGACAGAGACACGCAATAAGTATTATCGATCTGACAAATATTACGAATAATAAAAGAACGAATCTCACTCTTCTCTCCCCCGATTCACATTTATAATCTGGCGGTATTGCTCAATATAAAACTCTCAATTTTTTAATCGAAAAAATCGCAAAATAATTTCCACCGCAAATTTATTCAATGCCTCCGAAGAAAGTTTCGTGTAAAGCCGACACGTGTCTACTGAACAAAATCGCGTAAGTATAAACTATATTAAAAAGTGTGATAGCTCATGGGGTAAAGCTCGTGGTTTACTAAACATGGGTTCAAATAAAAAAAATCTCTATTCGGGTTTAATCTGTTTTCCAGGATTGTAAAGTGAATACTGAGACGAATATCAGAACCGCCTAGTTAGTGACATGTGTAACTGTAAAAGTTTAACAACACTAATTGTGTCACTCAAACTCAGCTGCTTTGTCCGCCATCTTGATATTTATATATATCCAGTTGACCGGCTTTCTAATATCGGTGGTGTAGGTTAAACTCATAAATTATCAAATAATTAGGTGAAAATATTTGATTATTTAATCATTTATTACGATTGGGAGATCGGGTATAATTTTAATAAAATCCCGATCGATCTTCTTGATCCAGGTTTATTCTGATTTCCTGTATTGTAAGGTAAATACTGATAAATAATTCTATGAC